>PVIR01007699.1:0-59868 GCA_004026965.1 Petromus typicus | reverse complement strand
AGCTCCTCTGCCTAGTGGGTGACTGTGAGGACCAACTTTATCTAACATAATCTCCACCTGGTAATTAAATAATTTCCAGGCTGCTCCAAACCACAGTAACTGCTGCAGCTGCAGAGAAGAACTTCTTCCTAAGTATAACACAGACCCTACTTCATGACTCAAAATCCCTATCCATCTGTAGGTATCTATGCACCAGTCATCCAGTGGAGCTTTAATTAGTTCATTTTTAAACTATCTGGGTCAGATGATGAATGACAGCCATGTTGAAACTAAAGAGAAGATGTAAAATTAGAGTGAAATCAACCTCCAAAATAGGATTTAAAAAAACAAAAAAAAAAAAAAAACACTGCTCAGAGTGCTTTAACCCCCAGGAGTGAAACACTGAAAGACTGGCTGCTGTCCTTGGAGTCGTCATGGCCTTCAATCCAGTCAATTATGGGATTTTCCTCCTAGGAATAAATCTCTTATTTGAAATGAAGTCAATAGAAAACTACATTTATACAGTCACATTTCTGCAATACATTTTCCCCTAAAGTGAGCAATTTTTCTACAGACAGACATAAATGAAACTTTCCCCCTCAGACAAACAATACCCATAATACTTGGTGAGTCACTTAGAGACTAACTTCTGAGGTGGTGGTGTGCACAGAGCTCCCTGGACTCACTCCCTGCCTGGCACAACTGATGAAAACTATTTTAAAAACCTGCTTAAATCGTCTGGAAATGGTCCTGGGAGCAAACAGTCTATGAAGAAACATCTATTCAAGAAAATCTTTCAACATTTGGTAAGAATGGCAAGCCTCTGTGGTATAAGAACACTTTCTTCTTGCTCTTTCCTCCCAGCTCAGGGAGGGACAGAAGACTCCAGGCCAAATGACTACAGCCCAGGACATAGATGCTCCCCCACCAAGGGAAGCAGGAGGCTTTCCCTTAGAAAATGGACATAATGGGGCCCATCTCCAGAATCAGCTAGCAGGCCTTCTCAGGATGAGCAGGGCGTCAGTGTTTCTCAACTCCCGCTGCTACCTGTTTTGATGGTAGCTACCCCTTTACTTTGGTCAAACAGTAAGGTCTCTTTCTCTACCCAGAATGGAGGCTCTACCTTGTACTTGGTCTGTTGAGAATACTAAGGCCCCATTTGCCTTTACAGGCGATGGTGAGATGAGGTTGCTCATCAGGAGGGACAAGCCAAAGAGACCCCCAGTTGTTGCTTGACTCCTAACAAGTGTTTAGTTCCCAGAGCAGGGGTGTCACTCACAGAGAAGCTTGTCATTCTCCCTAATACAGCCCTGTAATTTTGGAGTAGGGAAAGGACAGCTCCTCTCTCTTCCCAAATGAACTCTCTAGGAAGAGTGGAAGTTTTGCAGAAAAGAAGACATGTGTGGCTTCACTGAGAAAGCCTCAAGATATTACTGACTGGCTTGCAGGAAAGGACGAGAGAGGGAAACTGTCAAGAGCTCTTCTGAGGGCAAAATAAACATCCAGCACTGACCTCAGAAACTAGTCCTTCAAAGAAGCCAAATTCTGAGTTGATTCATTTGCAAAGAAATTTGTGCCTCTGGCCATTATTGAAAACAATCCAGCAATCAGTCAGCAAGGCAATTAGTGAGGTCTGACTGATCCTCACAGTCAAGAAACCAGAGGGAGGGGTCCTACCAGCTCTGCTGACATCAGAGGGTGACTGGCAGACCTTAGGCTATCCCTCCCTGCAGTGCAAGGCCAGAATCTCACACTTTCTTTGTGTATCTGGACAGTATAGGTGCCACTAAAATACCACAGTGAGGAGCAAATTGAATACACAAGTAGGTAGGGAAATAACATAAATCCTGAGGAGAGGGACAGCCAGTACTGAGAGTTGTTATATTAGCAGAAATACAGGGGGTTTTTTTCCAAAAAAAAAAAAAAAAAATGGTAAAGGTAAAGAAACTGGAAAATGTGACCCAGACCTGCAAAGGATGGAAAGAAACAAAATACAATATAGACTGTCTCTGAAATTTATCCAAATGAGATTTGAAAAGTGACAGTTCAAACTAGCTATTACAAATATGTTTACGGAACCCTCAAGAGGTAGAGTGAGGCTGAATGACAATATCCTACTGAGTAAAGGCTATCAACATAGAAAGAAATTGAGAAATAAGAGCTCAGAGGGATTTATGGGAGTAAAAATACAGTAACTGAAAAAAAACTCCATAGAGAGACTGGACAGCGGATGTGAGCTGGAGGCAGATGGACAGTGAGACTGACAGAGAATATGCAAGAGGAAGAACATAGAGAAAAACAGAATAAATGAAAATGAGCAGAGGCTCTGACGAAAATAGAGCACCATTCGGTGCACCAGAAGACATAATGAAAGCACCAGGATGAAAAAAAAGGGGGAAATATTAAAATAAATAATGGCTGATAATTTCCAAATATATTGAAAAGCAATAACTGGGAAACATAATGATCTGTAGAACAAAACCAGAAAGATGCATCCTGATGAAAATGCTAAAGTCAAACACAAGAATAAAAACTCTGAAGAGCTCACTGATAAAAATGATACATCATAAAAGGGACCTCTGATAAGTTAATACATGACTCCTTGACAGGATTGATGGTTTCTAGCAAGCAGTGGGTTGCTAACAAGCATTCAAAGTTCTAAATGGAAAGACCCTGCTGAGAAACAGTTTTATATCCAATAAATCCGTAATGTAAAACTAAAGGCTAAGCAAGGACTTTTCCAGATAAACAAAAACTGAGATCATTAGATGCTAGTTGATTGATTTTATAATTTTTTTTTTTTGTACTGGAAATTGAAAGGAAAGTTTTCACACAGAAGTGCATTATCGTGTTTCTTTTGTGACATGACCTCTCCAAGTTAATAAGTCACCCAGGCTGAGCTCAAATTTGTGATCTTCTTGTCTCAGCCTTACAGAGTCTCACCTGAGATTATAGGTGTGCATTACCACATCTGACTCATAATGGAAGTTCTTTAAGGTTATGGAAAATTACCTCTGACTGTAATTCAAGTATACTTGAACAAGCATATACAAACATGAATGACCCTTGAAAACCATAAGCTAAGTGAAATGAAGGAGGCCCCTATACATAAATATGACTTCACTTATGAAGTCCTGGCCCTTCAACTCAGAACCCCAGGGACCTCCACAGCCATAGGTGGACAGACAGGCACAGCTGAGGGTGGGAGAGCTCCTCTGCCTAGTGGGTGACTGTGAGGACCAACTTTATCTAACATAATCTCCACCTGGTAATTAAATAATTTCCAGGCTGCTCCAAACCACAGTAACTGCTGCAGCTGCAGAGAAGAACTTCTTCCTAAGAGTAACACAGACCCTACTTCATGACTCAAAATCCCTATCCATCTGTGGGTATCTATCCTAGGAAATTTCAGAAACCAAAAGTAGAATGGTGGTGGGAAGGAATAATTATTTACAACTATAACAATTAACAAGGCTCTCGCCTTGCAGTTCAAATTGGCCTTGAGCTTTGTTGGGATTACAAGTGGAAGCCTCCATTCCCTGGCATTGTTGTATGTGGTTACCAGGGGTGAACCCAGGCCCTTGACCTTGCAAAGCAGGCACCGGAACCACAGAGCCAAATCCCTGGCCCTCCTAATCAGATTACTTGTTAAACATTTCTGCTCTCCTTGATAAAAATGGCTCTTGTCAACTCTTAAAATGAGCCTTTCAGAGTGTTGTTTGGTTCTCGGGCTTTGGTTTTAATATCATGAAGTGAATCTTTCTTTTTCCTTTAATTTCTCTTCTTATTATGAAAACAAGAAAATCATAGGATGTCCCTTTATTCAAACAAGTGTTAAATGCTATATATTTTTATCCTGAACACCAGAAAAGTTATAACACTAGTTGCTGGAGGGTACTTCTATGGAAGCAGTCAACAGGAAAAGCAGGAATTTCCAGAATCTACAGAAGGGCTATGTGGAGGTTTAAATTATAATCCCTTTTCTAGTGTTATAAAAATGAAAAATCCTACTAAGGTCAATATCTTAATGGGAGGAAGAAAATTCAGGGTGGAGCCTCACAGAGGAAATACTACTTGCAATCATAAATAGGAGGTGGCTTGAAATAATAAGTGAGTATTGGTGTTCAAAATCAGACAAAAATACATACAGGGAAATTATTAATTAACTTGAAATACTACCTTAGACGATATCCACTCAAAGATAAAGTAGAAAAGAAGAAACAGGAAGAGAAAGAAATATGAAATGTGTAAGATACGGCAGAGATAAATATGGAAACATTATTAATAAGTTAACTATGAATGGGTTAATCCAGTTACAAAGCACCTTGAATAAAAATGGTTCAACAATATGTGCATGTAGATGACATATGGAGACACATTTAGACATGATGATATCAATATATTTAAAGTAAAGAGATGAAAGATAGAAATATAAATACTAACAACAGGAAAGCTGAGTAACTCAACTGAAACTAAACAAAATAGACTATAATACAAAAGTGTTGCTAGGAATGATTGATACCTATCAATTATAACTATCAATGTGCATAGATTCAATTTGACACTCAAAATAGAAATTAGCATAATGCCTCAAGAAACAAAATGTTATAATAATATGCTGTATGAAATAAATGCATCTAGCACAAAAATAAATTCACTGACTAAAAATTAAAGGATGAAAAGCAATATTTCACGCATCTATAAGACATTACATATTGGCCAATGGAACTTTTCAGGAGAAAAAGATAACAACAATAAACATATATGCACCAAACTGTAGTGTACCTAACCACAAAATATACACTGATGACAGAAAATATGAGATGAACATCAATACAATTACAGAGAAACATCCCATTAGCCACTATCATAAATAGACAGATCAATTGATCACAAAATTAACAAAAAGACTAGAAACAAGCCTTTGAATGGACTTAATAGATATCTACAGAATGTTCCATTCAACAATAGAATATATACTCTTTTATGGCAGCATTTGGTACTTTCTCCAAAATGGATCATAAACTAACAATGAAACATGTTTAATTAAATGCCAAACAATTGAAATATTACAACTGATATCCTAAGCAGTAAAACTAGAAACTAAGAGCAAAAGAAACCGCAAAGACTATGCAAATGTATGGAAATTAAACAATGCAATATTGAGTAATCAATGAGTTACAGAAGAAAGATAATTAAGGAAGAAATAACACAGTTCCTATAATTAAATAATAATGCCAGTATGACATTTTAGAATTCATGGGACAAAATGAAAGCAGTCCTCTGAGGAAAGTTTATAGCTATGAATGCCCACATCAGAAAAAAGAATGAGCCTAACTAAACAACCTAATGATGCATCTCAAGGCCCTCAAAGATGACTTGTACAAAGAAGGAAGCTATAAAAATCAGAACAAAAGTCAGCGAAATGAAAACTAAAAGTTAATACAGATAAGCAATGAATTGAAGATCTGGTTCTTTGAAAGACTAAACAAATAGAAAAAGCCTTAGCTAATCTTACCAAAAAAAAAAAAAAAAGAAGGAAAAGAAACAAATTAGAGCACAATTAGAAATGACAAATCTGAAATGATAACAGACAATACCAAAATCAAGAAAATTAACTACTTCACAAACCTATATTCAAAAAAATTTTAGAGAACTCAGAAGAAATAGATGACATGATTCCCTACTTTCAAGAGCTAAAAATTCCACCAAAAGATGTTTAGAAGGAATATCCAGATTCTGCAATGTCCTGAGATACAAAATAACTCTCTTCAATCAATCGTGCTCCTATATGGTAATAATGAATTCACTGAGAAAGAAATAATGAAAATAATAGCATTCATAAAGTACCAAGAAAAATCAAATACTTAGTATTTAATGAACCCATGGAAGTGAAAGTCTTCTACATGAACACATCACTCTGAAGAAGAAAATCCAGGAAAATATCAGAAAATAAAACCGTATCCACTATAACTGGATAGGCAAAAACATTATAATCAAAGCAGCTGTATTTCCAAAGCTGATAAGTAAATTTAACACAATTCCAGTCAAAACATCAATAAGGTTTCTCGCGTACTTAGAGAAAATAATTCTAAATCTTGTATGGAACCAGAACAGAGCTAATGCAATCCTGCAAAGCAAAAGGAAGCCAGAAGCACCACTGTCACAGATTTGAAGAGACAAACTTAAAAATGAGAAAAAAAAATTTTTGCCAGCTGTTCCTCAGACAGAGAACTAACATCTGGGATGCATAAAGAATCCCAAAAATTAGAAGTGCTAAATAAAAGGCTCAATTTAGGAACAGCAACCAAAATGAACTCAGAAATATAAATGGCTAATAAATGTGAAAAAATGTTGAACACTGCTGACCATTAGACAAATGCAAATAAAACCTATAGTGAGATACTGTCTTACTCCAGAAAGAATAGCTATCATCAAATAAATCTGATAATAACAAGTGCTAGTGAGGATACTGTGAAAAAGGAACTCTTCTACATTGTCAGTGAGTGTACAAACTAGTACAACCACTATAGAAATCAGTGTGGTGATTCCTTAAAAAGTTAAAAAAATATGTAGCAGAAGAATGGCCAGGTCAAATGGGACCTCTAATCCTAGTTTTTTAAGAATCTCCACACTGATCTCCACAGTGAAATGTATGAATCTAAACCCTTGCCAATAGTGGAGACGGGTTCCTTTTTTTCTGCAGTCTCACCAAGATTTGTTGCTGGCTAATTCTGAGATAGCAGCCATTCTTTGTAAAGTGAGATGAAATCTGTGTTGTTTTCATCTGTATCTCTTGAATGACTAATGATGTTGAGCATTTCTTCATATACTTCTTAACTGCTCTTACTTCTTCCTCTAAAAAGTGTGTTCATTTCAAATGCCAATTTTTGAATTGGATTTTTAAATTTGGGTGAGCTGATTTTTAAGCTCCTTATGTATTCTAGATGATAGCCTTTTGTCTGAGGAGGTAAAGATTCTTTCTCATTAAAGTATGAATTTTAAAAATAGGTGTTTATTACCCTCTGGACTTCTTCTGGGTCAGTAGTAATTTCTTGGTTCTCATTCCTAATAGCATAGATATGGGCCTTTTCCTTATTTTGTTTAATAAGGTTGGCTAAGGGTCTATCAATTTTGTTTATTCTTTCAAATAACCAACTCTTCGATTCATTGATTTTTTTATACAGTTCTCTTAGTTTCTATTGCATTAATCTCTGCCCTGATCCTTATAATTTCTTGCCTAGTGTGAGCTTTGGGTTTGTCTTACTCCTCTCATTCTAGTCACTTGAGATTCATCCTTAAATTGTTTATTTGAGATGTTCCATTTTCTGGATATAGGCCTTCACTGCTATGAATTTTCCTCATAGGACGGCTTTCATTGTGTCCCATAAATTTCTATATGTTGTACGGGGGTTATCATTTAGTTGTAAGAACTATTCAGTTTCTTCTGTGACCCATTGGTTGGTCAGCAGAGTGTTGTCCAGTTTCCATGTGTTTGTGAGGATTGTTGGCTTTCTTTTGCTATTCAGCTCCAATTTCAGGGTACTGTGGTCCAACAGAATACAAGGGATAACTTCAATGCCTTTATATTTGCTTAACCCTGTTCTACAAACCAGCACATGGTCTATTTTGGAGAACGATCCATGAGCAGCTGAGAAGAATGTAAATTCTGACTTTGTGGGGTGAAATACTCTGTAGGCATCTATTAAGTGCATTTGCTGGAGTGGAAAATGTAGAAGAAATGGATAGATTTCTAGACACATATGAACTTCCAAAGCTAAATAAAGAAGATATAGAAATGTTAAATGCCCCAATATCAATCTGTGAAATTGAAAATGTAATTAAAAACTGCCACCAAAGAAAAGCCGTGGACCTGATGGTTTTACTGCTGAGTTCTATAAAACTTTTAAAGAAGAGTTAGTGCCTCTACTTCTTAAACTCTTTAATAAAATTGAAAGGGAAGCTACTCCCAAACTCATTCTTAGAAATAACAATTTAATTACCCTGATTCCAAAAGCAGAGAAAGACCCAACCAAAAAAGAGAACTACAGGCCAATATCCCAATGAACACTGATGCAAAAATCCTCAATAAGATCCTGGCAAACAGAATATAGAGAATTATCAAAAAGATTATACACCCTGACCAAGTTGGATTCATCCCAGGGATGCAAGAATAGTTCAACATACGTAAATCAACAAATGTTATACACTATATTAACAGATTGAAGGACAAAAACCATATGGTCATCTCAAATGATTCAGAAAAAGTGTTCGACAAAATACAGAACCCTTTTATATTCAAAACCCTACAGAAGATTGGAATAGATGATCTCTATCTCAAACTAATAAAAGCTGTCTACAAGAAACCATCAGCTAGCATCATACTAAATGGTCAAAAATTGAAATTTTTCACACTAAGATCAGGAACACGACAAGGATATCCTCTCTCACCACTTCTGTTCAATATAGTTCTGGAAATATTAGCCATAGCAATTAGGCAAGAGAAAGAAATAAAAGGAATAAAGATAGGAAAAGAAGTTAAATTGTCATTATTTGCTGATGCCATGGTACTCTATCTAGAGGATCCTAAAAACTCAATTAAAAAACTGCTGCACCTAAGTGCCAAATTTAGTCACGTGGCTGGATACAAGCTCAATGTTCAAAAATCAGTAGCCTTTGTATACACAAATAGTGACCCACTCAGATAGAAATTGGGAAGTCAGTCCCTTTCACAATAGCACCCCCCAAAAAATAAAATATCTAGGAATCAATCTAACAAAGGGGATGAATGAGCTCTACTCTGAAAACTACAGCACTCTGGAAAAAGAGATAGAAGATATCAAACAATGGAAAGACATACCTTGCTCCTGGGTAGGAAGAACCAATATCGTCAAAATGGCTATATTCCAAAAACTACTGTACAGATTCAGTGCAATCCTGATTGAAACACCAACAGCATATTTCACAGTTCTAGAGGAAAAAAATCCAAACTTTCATCTGGAACCATAAAAGACCTAGAATAGCAAAAGCAATTCTGAGCAACAGGGACATGATGGGGGGTATTATAACTCTGAACCTGAAACTATACTATAAAGCTACTGTGATAAAAACTGCATGGTATTGGCAAAATAATAGACCTGAGGATCAATGGCGTAGATTAGGAGATCCAGAAACTACTCCAGATACTCAAGATGGGCCACCTCATCTTTGGCAAAGGAGCCAAAAATCCTCAATGGAAGAAAGATAGCCTCTTTAACAAATGGTGCTGGAAAAACTGGGCTTTAACTTGCCAAAGACTAAAACTAGACCTAGCTCTTTCACCATGTACCAAGTTAAAATCAAAGCAGATAAGAGACCTAAATACTAAAACAGACACTCTGAACCTGCTGCAAAACAGGTTAGGTAAAACTCACGAAGACATTGGCTTAGGGAAAGACTTCATGAACAAAATCTCTATAGCACAGGAATTGGCAGAAGAAATCAACAAATGGGACCTCATTCTTTAAAAAAGCTTCTGCACAGCAAAGGAAACCACCAACAGTGCAAATAGGCAACCAACAATGTGGGAAAAAATCTGTACCAGCTATTTATCAGATAAAGGGCTACTATCTAGAATATATAAAGATCTTTAAAAAATAAGCCCACCCAAATTTAAAGACCCAATTCAAAAATGGGCATCTGAAATGAACAGATACTTTTCAGAGGAAGAAGTAAGAGCAGCTAAGAAGTATATGAAGAAATGCTCGACATCATTAGTCATTCGAGAGATACAGATGAAAACAACACTGAGATTTCATCTCACTCCACAAAGAATGGCTGCCATTTCAGAATTAGGCAGAAACAAATGTTGGCGAGGGTGTGTAGAAGGAACGCTTCTCCACTGCTGGTGGGTATGTAGACTCATACAACCCCTGTGGAGATCAGTTTGGAGATTCCTAAAAAAACTAGGATGGGAGGTTCCATTTGACCTGGCCATCGCTCTACTAGGTATATACACAAGGGAATTAAAAGATTCATTTTACAGCGACATATGTACACCCATGTTTATAGCAGCGCAGTTTGTGATTGCTAAGTCTTGGAAACAACCCAAATGTCCATCAACTGGAGACTGAATAAAGAAGATGTGATTCTTTTATAGAATGGAGTATTACTCTGACATTTAAAATGATAGGATTGAATCATTCATACTCAAATGGTTGTACCTTCAGGACATCCTCCTTAGTGAAATTAATAGTTCAGAGATGTGTAAATATCATGAATTTCCTCTGGTATGAGAAAATGAAGATGTAAATGAGTTCTAGTGTATGTATAGTAGATATTGTGAATTAGAAAATATTTAAAAGGAATAAGGTGTATGGATAAATAGCAAGGGGAAAAATGTGATACTAATAAAAAAAGGAAATGAAGTTTATGTATTTAAGAGTTGAGGGTTGTAGAGTGGGTGGGGGAATGGGAAAAAATGAGAATCAGATTGTGTCATTTACTGGTACAAACTCTCAATGTTGAATATGATGATGTGAATATATAATGTATCACTAAAGATTTGAATTTTAAAAAGTTAAAAATAAAAATCCTATTTGATCCACCTATACCCCTCTTCCAAAAGAGTTAAAATCATCATATTACAAGAAAACATGTATATCCATCTCTATAGAAGCACACTTTATAATATCTTGATTTTGGAAATAGTATATATGTGCATTGACAGGAAAATGCATAAAGAAAATATA
Organism: Petromus typicus; assembly: GCA_004026965.1. Taxonomy (NCBI): domain Eukaryota; kingdom Metazoa; phylum Chordata; class Mammalia; order Rodentia; family Petromuridae; genus Petromus; species Petromus typicus. The sequence continues at coordinate 49,159 of PVIR01007699.1, read as the reverse complement.
GTCTTAACACACAATGGAGTACTACTTTGACATGAAAAAGATAAACTTGAGATAGTCATAGGCAAATGGATACAACTTGAGAATGTAATGTTAAGTGAAATAAGTCAGACTATATGCTTAAAAATTGCCTGGTTTCTTTTATATGAATTTTCTTTAATATGAGAGTCAAAACATATATACAAACAAACAGCAAACAGAACAGATAAACAGGAAAAGGAGAATTTCAAATATCACTTTTATTTACCTATTCTATTGTTTCAAAAATATTTTAAGATAAATACTAATTTTTTCATTTATACTACTACATTTTGGCTATTCTTATAAGATCATGATACACAGTGTATTAACTATTTTATTCACTTTATATTTGTTATGAAATTTTGTTTTATTTTTTCATAGATGTAAGAATATATATTTAATATTTTATATATGTATTTAATATGTTCTTGTATTTCATTAAAATAAGAACAAGTTTATAGAGGAAATAAAGAGGAATGTTTTGTAATATTAAGGTGTCAATCCATGAAGGAGATACAAGAAATACAGAGATATGCACACTAACAACAGAGCAACAAAACACAAGAACCAATCTAAAAAGAGAATAAGCAGTTCAGTAATATCTAGATATTCCACTATCCCAGTTGCAATAATGAATGGAAAAACAATACAGAATATCAGCTAGAAAAGTAAAACCAACTTGTATTGACAAACATTTATGGACTACTCCATCTACTAACACTATTTATTTCTCAAGGACACTTAAAACATTCTCCAGGACAGACATATGCTAAAATAAATCTAACCAAATTTAAAAATACAAAAATAATATAGAATGTTTTCTTTAGCTACAATGTGAAGAAATTAGGAATCAGTAATGGAGAAGTAAGGAAAGCCCACAAGTATGTGAAAATTAAACAACATATTTTAAATCATGAGTCCATAATGAGAAAGAAAATTTGCAAATACTTTGAAATAAAAAAATGAAAATACAATATGACAACATTTAAGAGATGCAATTGAAAAAGTGCTTAGGAAGATTTGTACCTGTAAATTTCTACATTAATTTAAAAAATCTAGATTCAACTAGCCAAGCTTTCAATTTAAGGAAACTAAAAAAGAAGAACAAACTAAAAGCAAGCAGAAAGAAAAAATTATAGACTAGAGTAGAAATTAATAAAAGTATAAAACAGAAAAACAACAGAGACAAATCAAAGAGGAAAAGATGGTGCACAAATTTATAACAGCATTTGTCATAGTTGTGAAAAGATATAAATAATCCAAACATCTAACCCTAAATGAATGGAGAAAAAATATGGAATATTCATATAATAGAATATTAAATGGCTATAAAAATGAAGTTTTGTGTATGCTGAAATATAGTAACCTTGCAAATATTACAGTAAGTGCAAGAAGCCAGTAGCTCAAGCTTAATTTTAAGATAACTGCTTTGCTAAATTTCTGAATGACCTCACTCTGTACTAGGTATCATCAGATCCATAGAAATGAATGAGGTGGCCTCAGCCCTGGGAAAGCCATCATCTGGTAAAGGAGGGCAACATAACTTTTTTAGACAGCAAAGAATGTAAGAGTAATGTACTTTAGTATCACAAAGTGGTGGTAGTCTGCTGCATGTGTTCATGTCTGTGAGCATGCGCACGTGTTTATGCATCTGGCACATGAGTCAGGACAGGGCCCATAGACGAGCTCAGTGCTGAAGAATGCCAGCTAGTGAAGCAAAGGTGAGTAGAATTCCTTGGGTATAGTGTCCCTCAGGAGATATAAGGGAGATGGTGAATGGGGTCCAGAAAGCATTCTGCAAACCAACCCTTTAGGAGGCCAGGAAGTTATTCAGAGCCAGTTAAGCTATATTTGAATATACTGGTATCTGTATTTTCCCTGAAAATGATGTTGGTGCCCTGAAAATAGGAACTTCTACAGGCCAAATCACTTTAGAGCTCACATAGAGACAGCAGAAGATTCACCTCAAGAGGGCTAAACTCCAGGTAAAGTGAAATGCAGAGGATAACCAGGTAGGACAGAAAATGAGTGCATTTTGAAGTATAATTTTCTAAATACACTCAGCCTTTCTCAGTCTCTTTCTGACAAGGACCATTTGTAATCCAGTGAACCCAGATCTCGTTCTGGCTCTCTGATATCAACGGGCTCCTTGCTGCAGTGCTTACCTCATGCTTTCACCTGCACTGTTAGGGCTTGATTCTGATCTGATACTTGGGCCAGCAATGGTCACTCAGCCAGAGTCTGTACAATATCATTGCCACTTTTTCAGGGGACACATATATACACTGGCCCTGTGAAGGAGAGGGACAGCATTGAAGAAATCTGTCTAAGCAACAAGGAATGAATAACTAAGGTCAATTAATTTATGGTGTAAAAATGGCAACAGAAGGAACATCTGTGACCATGCTACACTGAATCCTGGAGGCTCAAAGAAGCCAGCGGAGCCAGCAGGTGCATGGCGCAAGTCTTCTAGGTTCCCCTTGCTGCAGAAGCCATTTCTTCCGTCTCTCCTCAAGGGAAAAAAGCCACACAGGAGCTCATGCTCTTCACACAGGACATGGAACTATTGGGGCCATCCTGGCTGAGGGCAGGCCAGAAATGACTCCACACCAATGAGCTATTTTTATCTGAATGTGTTGAATTTTCATTGCCCTTGCTGGCCCATGCAAATTTAAATTCATTTTCCTAAAAATCATTTAGCATCTCTCAGAGGTGAAGCATACAGATTTCACTTATTCTAAGAACAGCTCACTGTGGAAAAGTGAAGACTATTTTGGGATCCCAAGGTAGGTTCTTAAGTTCCTTTGTAACTTTGCATGTAATTATTTTTAATTAGACAAAATGGCAGCAACTCTGTCTAACAGCAGAACTCAGGACTGGGGTCACCTTGTTTTTCACCTGGGCTGTGGTCTGGGATACCCATGGTGTTTTGCCAAGCAGACACTTCAGACCTGTGCATGGGGTGCAGAGCTGAGGCACTCGTGGCTTTAGCCCCCACCTGTCCCTTTAGTGTAGGCGATGGGACAAAAGCACGCATGTCAGCTCACCAAGTTTTGGAGGTGTTGGAGGGTTTTGTGAGTAACACAGATAAGACAACTGGGCGGCCCTTGTCACTCACACTTGCTTCTAACGCACTTCTCCTCCACCCACTGCGGAGGTGGCAGATTGGTTCAAAGCTTTAACAATGAGTTCAAAAGTCATCTCAGACATAAAGTGAGAAAAGCATGGAGATGGATCTAAAACTCTCATTTGAGGACATGGATAGGAAAATCACACATTCCAGTAGTGAGAAACTGTTTAATTTGCTTACTCCAAAGATCATGCTACAACTCTTGGACTCATAAACATTGGCCATGAGCCCAAAGCAACAAAGTACAAGGTGTGATTGGAATACATGGTGAATATTTAAGTAAAGAATATTTATTACAGTAAAAATTGCATTATTAATCCCCTTCAAAATACTCCACTTGCTTTGAACACATTTATCTTAGCATTCTTGCTTTTTTTTTTTTGCAATGGTTCTAGACGACTTCTTCCATGACTGTCCTTAGTTAGGCTGTCATGGTTGCCCCAATCCCCTGCATTGACTTGAAACATTTTTTTTATGATCACTTTGAGGAAGAATCAGAGGTCACAGGGTGCCAGATCTGGTGATAAAGAGGGATTAAGACACATGCTAATGTTTGTACATGACCTGCCTTCCTTAAGCAATAGCATTCACCTTATTTTTTGCAGTGTCTTGTAAACATGAGGAAAAAAGACTTCCAGAACTGCTTTGGAAAGTAACAAGCATAATGAGATAAGTGTATTCAAAGCAAAGGGTAGTCAGCTGCAGTTCTTACTGGACCTCTTGGCTGGGAAATGCACAGAGACAAGAACCCTCCTTGTTTCTGAATCCTTTGTGATTCTCTAAGAGGTAATGTTAGAGGATGGCAGCACACAGCAAGGATGTGATTTTACAAGTTACAAAATCAGATCAGTGAAATGAATGAATGCAAGAGCCTTGGGAGTCCTCCCATCACAGATAACAAAGCTTCTAGCATTGTCTTGCTCCACATGTCTCAGGGCTGCCATACACTCGCCCAAACACATTCACGCACTCACTGAGGAGGAGTAAACCCAGCTGCAGCATTACATTCAACAGCGTGTTATTCTGTGACAGAGTCTGTCTGCATGGAGAACTGGCTTGTGCCCGCTGGCCTAAGGCCAGAACAAACTGTGGGAGGTGCTGGCTTCAGTCCTCGATCAGTCTTCCCAGCCAGATGAACAGATTCACACAGTGGAGCAGCTTTGGAAGGGCCCAATTGTGCTTCTTCAAAGAGAGAGCAGTGGGTGGCTGGGAGAAAGACTAGCAAAGCACAGAGTATGCTCATGCCAAGGCTGAACCAGACATGACACCTACACCCACTTCATCAAGGCAGGGTATATTGTCACAGGAGGAACAACGACGTGGTGTGACTGAATGGAGTGTCTTCCAAGAATCCACACACTATCCCATGTGTCACCACTAGAACCCCTCAGAGGCATCAGTCCCTATCATCAATCTTGTCATACATTAAGAATAATGATGTTGATCATGAAGAGGGAAATAAAAAGTTATGAGATTTCATCAATAGCAGAAAAATCTTTTGATTTTATATTATGCACAGGAAATGTCTGTGGACCTATATGAGAAGAGTAAGAAAAGTAGTAACAAACAGATAAACAAAAATGCTTTCGTTTTATGTATTTGATATGTTTATATTCTTGAGTCACAGAGGGAAAAAAAATATTGAAAAGAAAATTCACTCTATCCTAGAGGATAAAACTCGTAGCCAGCCAGACAAACATAGTGTCCATTGGGGTTCGCACCCTTTCTCCTAGCCAATCCTCTTCTACCACTACTGTGTAGATTGCCTCTTCTGGTGACCTTTGGAAGGCCATCCCTTCTTTAAGGCAGATGTGCTGCTCACAGATGTGATAGCCCAAAGCACTAGCATTGCCTTACAGCAGGGGCTCCCACACACTGCCATCACACAGTGCCACAGAAGCACAGGAAGAGGCCATGTAACCAGATGGAGAATGGATGACTCGATCAGAGGAAAGTTTAGTGAAGCTATTTGCTGGAGTTTGGATCCAAGTTTCTGTGTTCTGAAACAGGTAGGATTAGAACGGATAGAATCATCTCACCTCTGAACAACTGGCCGGATTATTTATTGCTAAGAACTGGGAGCAGTTTCCCCAGTGTGGAGCAATCTATCAACTACATGGACCACAGTCCCACACACAGTCGTGGACATGGTACCCGGGGTGAGTACATGATCCTAAGACAAAACCTTTCAACCTAGAGACATTGGTTTTTATTATGTTTCCCACAGCATCTACCTTGGTGGCAAAGGCAGAGTAGTTCTTCAAGACATACTTATTGGAACAGGAAGGCAAATTCCATATACTGGCCAAATAATCTGTTGAAACAGAATTGTACTATGTGAAGATATCTGATAACAAGTCAGATTTCATTGGAAAATTATGCATACATAGCTTTCAGGTATATTTTTTGATATATAGAATGCTACTGAGAGGAGTGAAAATTGATCAGAATGTGTTAGATGTGTATAGGAATCTACCTAAATGAAATCATTATTTTATATCACCAACATGCACTAATTTAAAAAGATGTGGAAAAATATAATTATTGTTATTTAGGTGATAGATTATTTTAGTGAAAGAAAAAACATGAGGACTAGTTTTTTAAGTCATACTTTAAAAATATTACAATGATCTAGAAACTCTGAAGAAAATAAATAAAGCAACTAGTGGAATTTTATTTAGAATGTAAATTTCCCTCTCTCTCCAAAAACAGCTGAGATAGTTTACCGTACAGTAATAACACAGGTAAGACGATAGGTAAAGTAATTCCTAGAGCCATAAATTGGTGTCGTGATGAGTATCTAAGGAAGCAGTAGATGTAAGTAATGTAATTAGCTGATAAAGTCCAGTTTCTGATCCTGTAAAACTGAAGACAAAAGTTGAACCAGAGTCAGAGTCCCTATCTCTTTCTTTGCATCTTGACAATGTAAATACTGTCTCCCCATTAAAACTTCAAGGCTTGATTTTGTCAGGAGTTTCCAGGTAGTCAAGACAAGGAAGGGAAACTCAGAAGATGATTCACTATACTTATTTGAAGTGTTTCTTTGGGTACCAACATTAGGAAACACTAAATTTTACTTTAATCACCATCCAGCCTTTAGGGACAAAAAGATTTATGAACAACAGATTTACACGTTTACATTCAAAGAAACACAGATTTTCCAAAAGAGATTGAGAGATGAAGTGTGATTATTAGCCTTAACCCCAGAGCCATCCTTACCAGAATTTGACTACATAGAATTAAATAGAACAAGGCTCTGACTTGTGTTATGGAAGAAGTAATACATGATTAATATTTATTTAGTATTTGAAAACTCTCACCTGGCAACCCGAGCTCCACTATCAGCTAGAGATATTAGCACACAAGTGTTGTGACTCAGAATACAGGAAACATTTCCCCCAAACAGAGATGTTGTTTTGGTGTGGGTTGTTCTGTGCTGCTTCAGCTTCTCATTCTTCCCTCCAGCCTCCCCCAGTCCTGTCCTGTCCTACCGGAAGTGGGGCCATTTGAAGTTTCTTCTGATAGGACCTTGGCTTTCCCAGGAGGGATAGGACTCTAGTTAGGGCTCTGCTTATGAGCTCTGTTCCAAGCTCTCACAGGATTCGGGGGCCCCAGAGACAGCCCTTCAGGGGACTTCCTCCTGGCCTTAGCAGAGTTCTGTCTGCTCTTTCAGGATGCTGTCAGTGGGAAATTGGAGCCCCTCTGTAATGTATAAATATGTCTCAGTTCTAAGAGAATTTTGTTTGAAGTTTCAAAAATCTGAATCACAAAGAAAAAATGTGAAGTTTAACATCCAGGCTGCCTTTACTATATTTTTACTGTTTTTAATTGCTTCTTCTCTTCAAGTCCAGTTAGTTGTCCTCTGGGCAGATAGAGGTCACCTTTGAGCTCTCCTAGGACACCATCTGGTTTGGGTCCTACCTAATTCTTCAAGTCCATGGTCTTGTTGCTTCACTGACTTCTGTTCATATTGCCCATAGAGTCAGGATTGAGAGATCTCTTCTCCAGGTGACCCAGAGCTCCTTCCCTAGCTACCCCTCTCTCCTAGGAGAGAAAATGTAGCCTTGTTGGAGTACCTGAAGGGAGACTATGTGACAGACAAGCAGCGTTTTAAATTTCAGTGAGCTTCAGAAATTTAAACTTGAAGTAAAATTGCCATAGATGACAAGCAGCAAACCGATCATGTCAAGGCATTTTTATTTGTCTCTACCCTGGGACTGAAGCTGATGGGTTTGTGTGAGTGTGGGTTTGTGTGATTCCTGATCGGATCATGTGTGTTTGTGGCTTCTTGGGTTTCTTTTTCATTAAAAGGTCTTTACTCCAGAATGAGCAGTTTTTACTTGTGGTCAAGGCTGATCGTAAAGGTTCTCAGTTTTGCTCTTGATCCTCCCATAGATAAAAGAAAGTCTCCCTAGGCTGTTAAACCATTCCCATGTGTTCCTGGTAGGACTCAGCCAAATTGATGTTCTCCCTAAACAGATTTGTAATCTTAGCACTCTGGGAAGCTGAAGCAGGAGGATCACAAGTTCTTGTCTCGGGTTGGCAGCTAAGCAAGGCCTTGTCTCAAAATAAATAAATAAATAAAAGGCTGAGGATGGAGATCAGTGAAAAGACCGTAAGTTCAATCCTCACTACTGGAAAATCAAAAAAGCAGAGAACAAAATGAAATACCCATAGGGAAGATCATGAATTCAAGACCAGCCTTTACCATACAGTGAGACCCTGTCTCAAAAAATAAATAAACAAACTCTTGTTTCCTAGTTTTCCTGGTGGCTATAATTCCATTTTTTTTCTACTGTAAAACAAAACTTATTGGAAGAGTTGGCAGTACTTTCTGTCTCCCTCCTCTGCATCCTGTCCTAACACTGAACACTCTGGTCCCTTTTTACCAAGGTCTTGGTATCATAATTTCCTATCATAAGTTCCTATCAGTATGTCTCACTACTGCTCACACTCTTCTAGAAACACTTCCTCTTCTGGGTGTGGAAATCCACATCAGCCTCCCTCTTCCCTTCTAGTCTTCCCCAGTAAGATCTCTAGACCTGGGTCTCAAAGTTCTGCTGGGACCCAGTACTTAATTCTCAGCTCTTCACTGACTGGCTCTCTTTGGGAAATCTCAATCAACACATGAGTTCCATGCCATCTTCCTGGGGACCTATATCCTGTTCCTGTCACCAGAACCCCACACTTCATCACAGACTCCTTGCCCTTTGGAAAGACCCCTGAGAGATCCATCTTCATTTCCTGTGCCCAAAGCAGAGTATCTAGGCCTCCCACTCCCTAACCTGCCTCTTCCCTTCTCTCCTCCATTATAATAGCTGGACCTAGGACTAAACCATACAACAGAAAAGCACGTACCTTGGGAATGGTTCTCTTTTCCTTGTACCTCCCACCCCATCCACAGTGCCAACACTGCACCCCAGCCCAACGCAGACCTGCTCTCTCAAGCCACCGTCTCCACCCTTCATCTCACCTCTGCTCAGTCTTGCTCTCTTGGCTTCCATTTCATGACACTGGCATGATCTTTCAGAATTTCACTTCACACCACTCTTACTTCAAATCTGCATATGTGTGAACCCATGACCTGCCAGAAGACAGGACTTGATCCTCACATGTCTGTGACCTCCCTGCCTCTCTTCCTGCTAGTGCCATGTTTTGGCTGCCTTGACTCATTGACACCAATGCTTTCCAGGTCTTCTTGTCCTGTGCTCCTGTCCCTGTTCAGCCACCTTCTCAGGGAGACCTTCTGGGCTGTTGTGTCCTCACCCTTGAATCTTACTCATTCCCCATCCAGGCTCAGCTTGCTTCAAGCCACTCATTGCTCTCTGAAGCACAACACTCTGCTCCCTTGGTTTTGGCTCCCACAGGTACTGTGGAGCCTTGGCAGAGACTTCTTGACCCCTTTTAGAGTTCTAGGGCTACCCAACACATTCCAGGACTGCACCCACTTCTAGGAGAATGAACCAACAGGACCCTTGGGATAGCACCCAGGGCAGAACAGCATCTTCCCTGGTCAGGGGACAAGTCCTGGCTTTTATAATTCCATACAAAGAGTTAAGAAGCTATGGGTATTTTCCAGTTACCAACACACCTGAGTACACACACACGCAGGCACACACACACAGGTTACTTTTAAAGATGGTCATCGCCTTCTTTACCTTAGAAACAGAACAACCTGTTTCCTATTCTAGAAACTTGACTTCCTAGATTCTAATAATCCTACTTCATGAACACTTTCAAATAAATCAGCAAATCTTAGCTAGATACTTAGTTTAGCAAGAAAAAGCCATCAGATGAAAAGAATGCAAATTATTTTCACATTGAAAATGCCCTTGCTTGTTAGTGAGTGAGGAAGTTGTTCTTCATTGTCATATTGTTACTAATTTGACAGTTATATTTACCCAGAAGGCGACTCTTATCATTTCAGAAAATGAAAGAGAAAAGAAGCCACAGGAGATACAGAAAACTCAGATAGCCACTTCTTCTATATTCTTGGGCCCACTTTTGAGAGACAATTACCAAGTCCCTCTCAATTATGAGCAGTTGTTTCAACTCCTTTGTCACTGTGTGAGAATGACAGAGCATGCAGGGAAAGGCAGGCAGAGTCCAGGTGTGGATGAAGTCACAGACTCAACAGTACCTATTGCATTGCAGGAGCCCAGGGTGCCTTCTGCAGGGTCATTGCTCATCTGTTCCCGGCTGTCTGTCCTGCTCCGCAGTGCCAGCAAAGCGGGTCCTTTGCTCCCACCTTTGAGGCTGAAGGGGAGGCAGCTGGCTGGAAAGAACAACAACGATGGTGTTAACAGTGCTCATTACTAAGATGCACAAAGCTGGAAGGGGATTCTGCCTGAAGTGTCCAGTCTGGAGAGACCATCCACAGAGGTGTGGATGGTGAAACCAATGTTTTCACTCCCCTCCATGTGGCGCTCATTGGCACCACACCAGCCGGTGTAACACAGGATAATTCAGATATGAGAATGCTCACCCCACCCAACACACACACACACACACACACATACACACACACACACACACACACACACACACAGTCTCAATGACAGCTTCAGAGCTGGAAAGACCAGAAATGTACTTCAGCTAAAACACCAGCCTGAGCCTTCCAGCCGACTAAAAGTTGGAAACAGATTCCACTTCCCTTGGGGGTTCCCTCAGGAATTTCCTTTCAGCCTGCGCCCGCTAGAGCCGCCAGAGGGACCCAAACAGTCAGGCAACTCGGTGAGCAGTGAGAGGGTTGGTGGTCCAAGAAGAGGAGAGTGTCTGGAAGCAGCCAGGCTCAGAGGAGTTGATCCTGTAACCCTGGGTCAGCTAAGGTGCATGCCTCTGAGGACAGACCAGCAGTGTGTGTCACTCATTGGGTCCTCGGATCATTTCAAAACATCTTTGCTTTTGATGTTTTTAAGCAACTTCTTGTGAAATGTTTCAGCACAAACAACGGAAGACAGAAGTGTCAGTCCATTTTAATCATGTCCCGAGGTGACAATTACTGGACACATCCTCACCCATGACGCACTACAGAGACGTTTAGCATTTGGAACATCACCTTGTGTCTCCCACACAGAGCCCTGTGTCTGACGCAGATCGTGGAGAGGAGCCTGTGGGACTTGCTGTGAAGTCTGCTTCCTTTGAAGAGTAATACAATATACAAGGTCAGAGGCGGTGCTAGCCCTGTGCACCGGTTCAAGGGACAGAAGGAAGAGGCTTAGTGACAGAGTTCACTGAAGGAAATAAGTATCAGTCCTTTTAAAATGCTGGGTCCAGTCTTTCTGCTGGGAGGGGACTGAGGACTTCCTACTTTGCTAAGACTGACTGTAAACCGTTTGTGGCTCTCCACATTCTCATTATTATATTTTGTTAAATAACAAGACAAAGCTGATGCCTTAGAGATGTAAAGTGAAAAAATCAAATGGCAACTCATTAGGAACAATTCTTAAGACCCATGTAGAGATTATTGAATGCTTGCTTTATTCACTCGAGGAGGTTTTCTGATATGTAATATTATGTTTGGATTGAAACGGACCCTTTGATATCACAAAATATTTTAAGATTGCTCAGTTGAGATGTAAGTGTCACATTGAATGTGCCTAAGAGTGCTGGGATAACGCTAGCTGTGATGCAGTGTGGACCATATGTCCAGTACTTATGGTGGTGGGGAAATGAAACATCATGAAATGAAGGCTGAGTCAGACTCCTGACACTGAGCGGTCTCTGAAGTTCCTGGGCAGCACTGGACCTGTTGCTTTATAGGCCTTAAGTTCAAAATCAAGCCACAGGGGCACAGTCAGTATTTCCTGTTTTATGGGACCTTATTCCAACTGCAGAGCGGGCAACATAGATTAACCAAATCCACCCTTGGTGGGAAGAGCAGGGGAGGTACATGTTTATCACTCCTGACCCCTAAGCCTCCAGTGCTATCTCTGAGCTTCACAGTCCTGTAAAGTCTCAGTATAGTCCAATGATGTCTGAGTTTGAAAGATCAAGTTTCCCATTTACAATGGAGGATAACCATAGCTGGAAGCAGGGAGAAAGAAATGAAGATCTGGGGTTGTACACCTCAGAATTAGGGGCTTTGGAGGAGACAGGCAAAGCCCACACAGGGTGCAGGCACGTCCCAGGGATGGGGGCTGAGAACTCTCTTAGGAAAGAAGTGTTAATTGAGTTAAAGACCAAGTCTCACTCTGTGGTTTGGGTGCATTCTGACCAGCAACTGGGTGAGTAGAACACCTGGTGAACCTTTTCCTACCTCTTCTGCAGAGCCTTCCAGGGAAGCGGACCTCATGTGAGTTCAGAGATCAGACTGGGACAGGGCAGATGGACATGCCCTTGGCAGAGCCTAGGCCTACACGGTGGCCGTGGCAGAGCAAATGCTCCTCCTTGGCCAGGTGTTGCGAATATGTGTCCTGAGTTTTGTGCCTGCTGGGATAGGCTGTGAGTCACACTGAGCAGCTGGCAAGGCTTAGGGAAGATGGATTATAAACATTCCTGCGATAAGCCAGTAAGGTTTTGCAGAGATGAAAACCAGGATTTCAAAATGTTTAATAGTAAGATTGAAGACATTCATCCTAGAGGCACACACTGCATGACACTCAGAAACACTCTAGCAGGAACTGTGTGGGCATCAGATGAGCAACCCTTAGACTGGAGCTCATGTTGATTTTAGGTATTTTCCCCTCAAATGACCATTCAGCAGATCCCAGAAATATGATTTTGGGGATCAGAAAAGATCAGACTCCTCCAAAGGAAAATAATCTGAGGAAGTCCCATTCCAAGGTAATGATGAAGAGAAGGAATAGGAAGAGGTGACAGAGAGATACACGTATGCATGCACACATGCACATACAGTTGCATACATAAAATAACATGCATTCGATACACATGTTGAGCCTCCTCCAGTGATATCTCAGGGGAACCGAGGACCAGAAAGGAAGGCAGAACACAAACCTTCTCAGCAGAAGTAAGTGCTCACCCACACGTTCTATGGCTACGCACTGTGGCCACATAGAGACATGGCCCCACAATCCTCACAGTCTCCTCCCTGGCAGTATTGCACAAATTACTACTTCTTCCTCCCAACTGACATCTGTCAAGCCAGACAGGAAGGTCTCCCTTTCTTCTCTAGACCATGACCAGGAGTTCAAGGTAATTATCAGTCATGGACATGTCTCCCTCAGAAAGCCTCCTTAGGCTATGACTGGACAGCCAGCATCACACGGAGCATAAACAAGGAACATCGCATAGGACTGGGCGCTCTGCAGAAAGCCTTCCATGTGCGGAAGCCTTGGACTGCACCCCTTTATGCAAGGCAAAGGAAGTGTGGATGTCCAGGCTAAAGCATGTGCCACAGGCCAGCCATAGAAATTCAACCTAGTTCAGCCCGCAGAAGTCCCTTCATTTGAAGGGGTAAATGTTCATTCTGATTTTTTGACATTGAGTCCTGGGTTATACATTTTGAGACTAAAATATTCACAAATTTCTCATTAATACAATTTACTAGATGGTGCAATTTATAATACAACTGCTTTTAACCATTTCTTCTCCATCCATGCTCGTGCACCCTGTAGGACAAAGCAGAGAGAATACTTTGGGATGGAAATGAGGTATCGGGACTCCCCAGAAAGTGGATTTCACAGGAAAGGATTGCAGATGCTGTGTTCAGAGATCAGACTGGGAAAGGGCAGATGGACGTGGCCTTGGCAGAGCCCAGGCCCTGAGCAGCTTTCTAGAAGTCTTAGAGAAAAGATGCTGGAGTTTTTTCTGGTACCAGGGATCAAACTCAGGACCCTGCACTTGCCAGGCAGGGGCAGTACTTCTGAGCTACATCCCAGCCCATGACGCTGAACCTCAAGACTAACCTCATTGGAAAAGTTTCAGTAGAACAGAAAGGAGATGAGTTTGTATGAGAAAAGCACACCATGACATGCCTACTTGATGACCTCTGCCTGAGGATTAAGGATATTTGCTTTCTGGGAAGTGTGGAAGACTGCTGTTTTCTTCTGCACTTAAAAGAAGGAGACAGAAGTAGGTAGAAAATTTTCTGATGGAGAAAGATAGAAGGACAGGTGTCAAGGTGGGTCAGTACGTGGAAATGAGATGAAATATCTATTAACAAAACCTGTTTAATCACTAATCTTGAGTTTTTTTAAAAAAACTTACTTTTAAAAATATTGATAAACTGTGCATCACAAAAAGTCCACCGTTTCAATCATTTTAAAGTGTTTGGTTCTAGGTATTACCCATGAATTCCTCAAACCCTCTTGCTCTCTTCTCCTGAAAGCCCCATTTTATCTTCTGTTTCTTTCAAAGTAAATCCTCTAGCTACTTCATATAAGTGAAATCATGCAACATATTTTTTGTGGCTGTGTTATTTCACTTAATATAGTTCTCAGGATTCATCTGCATTGTGGCATTGTTAGAATTTCCTTCCTCTTATGGAAGAATGATATTCTATTTACATATAGATGATGATTTGTTTGTCCATTTATGCACTGATGAATGCTTGTGCCTCTTTGGCCTTTTGGCTACTGTAAACATGGATGATACCACTGTGAGCAGAATGATCAAATATCTTTTTTTTCTAAGTGCTTGCTTTCAGTTCTTGTAGGCACATACCTGCAAGTGGAGTTACTGGTAATTACATCTTTAATCTTTACAAGATGCCATTCTGTTTTCTACAGTGTCTGCACCAGTACCAGTTCCCATTAGCAACACATAAGGGTTCGAGTTTTTTCACTTCCTTCCCAGTACTTTTGTTAGCTTTTTCTTGTTTCTTCGTTGGTTTTGAAGGCAATGACTCTAATGAGTAGAGTAGTGAGTCATTTTGGTTTTCGTTTGCACTTCTCCGGGGTTGTGTGAGGTGGAATATCTTTCATAAGATTGTTGGCCATTTGGATGTCTTCTTCAGTGAAATGTTGTTCAAGTCTTTTGCCCAACTTCTAATCAAGTTTTTTTTTTTTAATTTTTATATTTGTTGTGATTGATGAGTTGTAAGGATTCTTATACAGTCTGGATGATAACCGCTTACCAGATACATCATTTGCAAATATTTTCCCCCATCTATGGGCTACTTGTTCATTCTGTGCATTATGTTCTTTACTGCATTGAACTTTGATAACATCCACTTTATCACATTTTTCTTTTGCTACTTAGGCTGTGTACATCATATTCAATGAATCATTGCTAAATCCAATGTCATAAATCTTTTATATTTTCTTCTAAAAGTTTTGTAATTTAAGCTCTTAATTTTAAATCCTTGGTCCATTTTGAAGAGTGTCTCTTTAATGTAGAAAATTTCATGCATTTGTATGTCATCTTTATATAGGGGAATGATGCTAATCTTCTCTGCATTGATCCAATTTTATTAAATGTATCTATCAAGCAAACACTGAAAGAAAATCCTTAAAAGAAGTGGATTATCATAAACATAGGAAATAAATTTGGATTAGAACATTCTGTCTTCTGTCACCAGAATAAACAAAGGGAGTATGCATGGGAAAAAAGAAGCCAAAGAGACTTTGTCCAAGCCACACTGTGCATATAAGGTGGAAGCAGAGTTCTAGAAGGGACAGGAGCATGCCATCAGCCTGTTAGACATGAACCTCCACAGCCACTGTTCCAAACTCTCCTGCTTTGCTACACCTGGGCACAAATTCCTATCTTCGTCTTGCTCTCGGCAAAGGAGAGGAAATTTATTTCTGGAGAAGCTGGCTCGAAACTAGCCAAAGAATGGCCACTATGGACATCAGAATGGCAGTCATCTGTCCAGGCAGCCCCTGCACAGCAAGCTCAGCAGGCCTTCTCCTCCTCTCACGGCCTTCACCCTGCACTATGATGCCTCACTCTTATGCAGAGAAAGACAGTAAAAAATAACAACATAATCAAGGACACCTTCCACCACAGAGACTGAGGCTAAACTAATGCACAGAGAGAAGACACTTGGAAGGAGGCCCCAGAAGAAGAAAAACAAAGAATTCTTACAATTGCAACATTTTGTCAGAAGGATAAGAAAAAGTATTGTATCTCTGGTTTAAAAATATGCTTTATAGGGCCGGGGAGTTAGCTCAGTGGTTCCTGTGCCTGTCTTGCAAGCGCAAGGGCCCGGGTTCGATTCCCTGGTAACCACATAACAATACTGGGTGTGGAGACCCACACCCAGCAGCAACCAGTACCACATACCACAGTGCCCGGCGTGGTGGCTCACGCCTGTGATCCCAGCACTCGGAAGGCAGAGGCAGGAGGATTGCTGTGATGTGAGTTTGAGGCTGAGCTCAGGGCCAGCCTGAACCACAAAGCGAGACCCTGTCTCAAAAAAAAAAAAAAAAAAAAAGCTTTATAAAGAACAAATGGAGAACATTAGGAGTTTTTGGAAAGTAAAGATAGATACCAGAAAACTTAAAAATTATTAAAGTTTGCATAATTCCCCAGAAAAATAGTATAAAAATACACTGAGAGAAAGATACTATAAGAATTCATTTACCACAAAAAAGAAAGTAATGGAAGGGAAGATATTATCAAAGAAGTAATACAGGAAAATAACTCAGAACTAAAGAATGTGAGTAGCCTACTATGTGCTCAAAGCAATGAGGCAACACCCTGACCCCAAAGCACAACCCCTGTGGCATTAATTATCGGTAGTGATCCAGAAAAGGGCCCAAGAGCTCGCAGAGAAAAAGACAGTGGGTAGCAACTGTGCTGTTTTCCCAAAGCACTGTTAAGATGATAGAAGATGTCAGAGCAAAGACTTGAGCTTTCAGATGAGAAGTGATTTTTCCACCTGCAATCGCACATGTGCTGAATTTTACAGAAGAAGAAATTTTCAGAATGAAATTATGCAGTCTCAAAGTGCCGACCACTCAGGTAGCCTCTGTTGGGAAGCTACTGGGTGACATGTAGTGCTAGCCTAAGTAAACCAAGAAAAGGAAAAGTATGAATGTCAGAAGCATCAAGGAGACATTTTAGAAAGAAGGAAATAGGAGTCCTGGGCCAGCAGTGTACAGAGGGACATACTTCATGCACAGAGCAGAGCTGGGGGTACAGGAGATGCTCCAAGGGAAAAAACAATGAGCTAACAGGATCTGTTTGAAATATGGCTGGAAACTTCACTGTGAACTCTTCGAAGCATATGGTAAAATAATTAGAAGCAGCTAAAACAATAAAGCACACAAAAATACAAAAGAAGAGAAAAGATGGAAACCAAATAACCTATTTGGGCACAAGGAATATTTATGTGAACCAAATAATCAAATACTGTAACTTTAACCAATAACTGTGACAACACCCTGAGCCTATGGAGGTGTACAGTATGGGAACACATGCTGAAGGTATGCAAGAGAAATTCAGTAGATGCTATCTAAAGAACAAAGAAGTCATCAAGAAATAGTGATTCAATACATCATCTGAAAAATAAATTTAACACGAAGAAGAAGCTTGAAACTGATTGTTTTCTGGATATAAGATAGAGGAACAAGGAGAGGAAAGGAATGATGCTTTTGCATGTTTTTCTAAGTATTTTAATATGTTTTATTTTTTAAAGAAATGTTTTTATCTTACTTTGTACAAGTTTTGGAATTATCTATACCTTTTTGAATTTAAGCATGCTGTACTATTGAGGTAAATGCTAGTTCAGAAACTCCCAGTACGGAAGTTTGAGACAGGATTGCAAGTTGAAGTCCAGCCTGGGCAGTTTAGTAAGATTGTCTCAAGATGAGAAGTAAAAAAGGACTGGGATGTAGCTGAATGCAAAGGTCCTGGGAGAGAAAGAGAGAGAGAGAGAGAGAGAGAGAGAGAGAGAGAGAGAGAGAGAGAAGGGAAGGAAAGGGAAGGGAAGGAAAAAGAAGTGCCAATGTTCTAGGTAAGAAAAGTCTTTTGTAGCAGAAGCAACCCAAGACCAAAGTACACACAGAGACCACGTGGCATCCTCATTCTGACACATAAGTACTGGATGTTACAACAGCAGTGTGAGGCAGGGGCAGAGGGGGAAGGGGAGTGAGATGAGGAGGAAAAAGACCAGGGGTGACAGATCTGAAATGTTCCACAGATCAAGACTTGTGTCAAAAAATGTCCTGTGAAGTATTTTCCAACTTCTGATTTGCACATGAAGTCCTCTAATAATATAGGAAGGCTAACATTAACACCGGTCAGTTTAATGTTCCAAGAGACATCCTTGCATAACAGTTTTCCCTGACCTGGATAAACACTTACCTGGAAGGAAGAAGGTGCGGGTGCGTATTTTATGCCCTGTGAGTTCCTACGAGTTCCATGTGGGTGAGTGATGGGATGGGATGTGACGCTTAGAGGCAGTGAGTGCTGAGGCTACGTCAGCATGATAAGCACAGTCTAAAGAAATGGAAGAAGGGCCCAACCCAGCCTACTCTGGCCAGGTCACATATGCAGTACTACTTCTCAGTCCCAACCCTAATGACTAAGGGGTTCATCATGTCCAAAGAGGAAGTCCGCAACATTCATAGACTTTTAAATAAGGATTTTGGACAAGGCAAAAAGAAATCCTAGGAGATTATGCATGAAGGACCATCTGCAGATAGTCTAGAAATTAAGAACATCAGATGGAACAGTACCATGTCAGGCCTTTGTTAAATGGAGAGGATTAGAGTTAAATGGGCAACTATGGATGCAAAAGAAAAAATTTATTCGATCAAATTGGCCTCTGCAAAAAATAAATGCACTGTGTTACTATGTTGGAGTGAAAACCAGGCCCCTGCAGGTGGAAAGGGAAACACAACACGTGGGACTTCCCGGATGTGGCCAGACTAACCTCCTGTGTGAGTTTATGATTTGATGAATTTATCACTTCTCCTGAACCTTGAGCTGTGAAAATATGTGTTAAAAATATATGAGTCCTTGGTAAGGAATTATCTCATTTCTAAACTAATTCATTACTTTTTCACTGGAGAATAGTACATGGCTTCTTCTTTGTGTCAAGGAAAATGACATTTTGGGGTCTGAAGAGGGACCCAGGAGCACATCCTAAGAAGGATGGGTGACTAGTTCCTTCTCTTGTTCTGAGGAATGCCATGCTTCTCATTTCCTGTTCCTTTGTAAGTGCCACTTAGAGGCTGGGACACATTGAGGGTCCAGATTCCACTGGGGGGACCACAGAAGAAGAAGCCATGGAATCCAGGTGGAATTCTGGGAAACAGCTCCATCATAGACACTGCTAACAAAATGAAGGATGTTCATGTCCTCTGCTGTGGTGTGGTTCACATACAGGAAAGATCTCTTGTCTCTGCAGTCAGCAGGTGCTCACCTGCCATACAGGAGTGCATTGTGAAAACATAGACATTCACTCTCCGACTGGAAAGTTTTCAATGAAATTGAGCAAACATGCTCTAATAAGGAAGATACGGAGGTAGAAATTAAAAGGCAACTAAGACTCTAATAACATGCCAAAAGCTACTAAAAACTGCCATGGAGAACTGCTTACTACAATCTCACCACACCTAGGTATAAAGCACCGATTCTAAAAGAATACATTTCATGGCATTATACTGTTTTCTAAACCTAAGGGTTCCAGAGAGATTTCTTAAGGCAGCACTTTATCATAAATTTTTGTATTTAGTCAAAGATGGTTTTTCCCCCAATTTTTAAGTGCTATAGAATTCTTTAATTTTTTTGGCAATCCTGCCTGGTCCTACTGATTTTCATATTAAATAAATTTTATGCAGAACTATTTCTAAGGCATGTCTAGTGCTAGGGTATAAAGCAGATAGAAAGATTTCATTCACTGTTTTCACTACTCCTTGTGGAAAGCAGAAGGTGGGCTCTTTGCTCTAATCCTACCCCCATGTATATAATCATAATACATGTTAGATCAGGTTAATTTAACCCATACTTACGCTAAAACAATACCAGATAAAATAAGGCATCTATAAAGTCTGATATGGATAAGTAGATATGCATATAATGTGCAGTCTCTATTTCTTCTGAATGAATGCTACATCCAACTTAGCATTATATTTCACCTTTCCAAGTAAAACATTATAAAAAGCTACTGCTTTATAAATCTCTTAGTAAAATTTGTTCCAAAGAATATATGTTTTTCACCCAGAGACTTAACTTGAACTATGTTTTTTGCTCTCTCACTCCTTTCAAAATAACCACAGTGTGAAATATTGTCCCTGAGTACACCTGCATTTCACAACAGAGGTCTCCTTCTGAGCTCCGGGCACTTACAACCCAGCTGGGGTATGAAGTGAGTGAGCACACAGCTAAGTCTTCAGAGTTCACAGTCATGGCCACACTGACTGGCCCAGGAGAGCAGAGGGCTGGAGGAGACCAGCCAAACCTGAGGAACTTTGGCTTGCAGCAAAATCCAGGTGCTGAGGTTTGCTCCTGACTGCCCGCAGAAAGCAGCTTTTCTTCCAGCCAGTGCTGTTTTTATTTTTCTCAATAGGTTGAAGTGTGCCATTGCCATTAAGTAAACACACATCTCCAAGTCCTTTCTGCCTCCCACCCACTACAAAAATAGTGAAACTTCACTATCCTAGTTCACATGAAATTCTATGTGCTCTCACCCAGAAGATGGGTTTTCTGGGGAGTACAGGCGAGGAGGTGGTAAGGCTAGAGTTCTCACTCCTGTCTGCCATGTTCCAGAGCCCATCATGGGCTGTGTGAATTCTGAATCTCACAGGGCTCAAAATAGAGCATATTTTGCTACAGTTGTTAACAATTCAATACTTAAATTCTATACTTTAGCAACTGTAGGGAATGAATAACAGCCAGCCTTCCCCAAAGAAATTGGTACAGGAATTTTACTACTGCATTTTGAGCCTTGTTTATGCTGCATGTCTTTCTGATTAGTTGTCACTAACTGGTTATCCAAACTTTTGTTTGCTTGTTTTTTAGTTCTTTTTGAGACAAGGTCTCTCTTTGTCATTCAGGCTGGTCCTGAACTCAGCGATCCTCCTGCCTCCGCCTCCTCAGGGCTGGGATTATAGGCATGAGCCATTATGCCCCGGCACTGTGGTGTGTGGTACTGATTGCTGGTGGGCATGAGTCACCACAGTCAGTATTGTTTTTTGTTGTTACCGGGGATCATACTTACAAGGCAGGCACCAGAAACACTGAACTAAATCCCCAGCCCCTATCCAAACATTTTTAAATCAAAGTTAAAAATGTGGAAACAAACAAAGAATAAAATATAGATATGACTTTTTATTTTCCTTTGGAGGTATGTATCTTGTTCAAATAATAAAATCCCCCTGAGAGATACTAAAATAAGAAAAAAGAGAATTTCACTGAGAAGAGCACTTGGTGAACTGCCATTCACTGGAAAAATGGCTATAATAGAACAAAGTTTACTTATGTTATCAGTAATCAGAAGGAAAAGTAGCCTGAAAGTCGAAGGGGATAGTCAAGCTGTAACATGTGCAAGTCCAAAGCCCAGGGACTGCTCACAGAGACGGTGTGGGCTCCGAGGTCATCTCTCTTACTGACACAGAAGCAGGTGCTTTCTCCGGGCTGGAGAGGATGGAAGCAGGGTGGGTTATGTGGGAGGACCTCATCAGAACAACATATGGGCCTGTCATCTCTGTTGGTCGTTCCTCTGCAAGGGCCAGAGGGCTGCCTGTGTTTAAATCTCACACAATAAACACGGAGAACCAACTTCCTAGGCCAACACTTTCCTCCCTGTACAACACAGAACGTTCCAGGTGGTTCCCTGTGCTGATTCCGACACGCAGGCTAGAAGGGAATGTAACGGCACATCGAGCGATGGAGGAATGCTTCCCCAAACCCAGGGAAGAAGAATGTGTCAGACACATGTCTGTCTTCCCCCCCCCCGCCTCACAGAATCTGCTATATGTTCCATCCTGGAGCAAAATTTGTTCCCCTGTGATGTCCACACATAGCACTACAGGCCGCAGGGAGTGGGCTTCAGACAGAAACCCTGATCTCGGAGGAAACTCGGACTCCCTGGGGTTCCTCAGAGTTTTCCTCCTCAGAGCCACGTGCAAGGCCAGAGCTTCTGTTTTGTTGTTTGTTTTGCCGGACAGAGACTGAACCCAGGGCCTTTGCACTGAGCTGCATTCTTAGTTCACTTTTTTCTTTTCTTTCTTTCCTTTTATTCCCCCTTGATACACAATCTCACTAAACTGCCAACTCATCCAGGATGGCCCCAGATGTATGATGTTTCCACCTCAGCCTCTGAGTGCTGAGATGATGGGGGTGTGGGCACCACCATGCCCAGCTTTGGAGCCATACGCTATTTCACTTGGTACCACCATTGTGACTCAGGACATTGCATTAGAACTTGGTGGACAGAGCTTGTCAAACCAACCACACTACCCCCAGGGTGTGGGGTGGACAAGGTCTCACTGAAGCAAGGGGACCTCGGCGGGGTCCCACGGTTTACGAAAAGGCAGGAGAAGTGTCTGCTCCTCTCCCACTGCTCTCTGAAAAATGTTCCAATCTGGAAAGGCGGGACTCCAAGCAAGCTGACCCCAAATGACCCAGAGCCTGGGAGAGGCCTCGGAGAGTGGCGGCTCTCCCAGTATTTCCCCAAGGCTGACGCCACCGTGGTCCACCCACGGATTTGAGGTGTCGAGACTAGAGGAAGATGGCCAGGGAAACAGAAATTATTTTAAAAAATGAATAAATCATGTGTCTTCTTGTCCAATCACTTGATTCACTGCGAGGAAAAATCCTCGTCTGTTTGTTTCTTTAATGAAACAGAACGTGAAGAATCCACGTTTCCAAAGAACAGTGAACTCTTTTCATTTGTCCAGCTGCTTTTCATCTTAGCCTGCTGAAAGAACAGAACTCAAAGCTTCTTTGTATGTTTGCAAAAATGAGATGAAGGGGGGAGGAAACATAAAGAGGTTTAATTTTTTTTTTTTCCTCAGTAAGACAACTGGGTCTTGGTCCTTAGTAGGAGACTAGGAAGAAAGAAGTCCCACAGTCTAAAGCAAATCTCCTCACTCCAGCACACCCGCGGTGTTCTGATGAAGCAGGGGTAGCACGAGGGTGGCAGAAACCTGTTCCACGTGCTCCACACTCTTGGTGCTCTGCTCTTGGAAGTAATAGGTGGCCCCAGCACAGTGTCCAGAGTCCTGGTGGAGCAGGTGGCCTGTGTGCCTTCCTGTGCCCACGTGACTGCACACTGTGCGTGCCCTGCCCGGCAGCTGCTGCTTGGACTGAGCGGCATTCAGGCCCTGCATGTGGTGTTACTGTGGAGGTCCCTGGCACACCACCCCTCACCCTGACACAGGTATCCACTGGGCACTTGCTGGCCTGACCCAAATGCCTCTGCTAATTTACTAAAAAAATTTTTTAAAAAAATTTTTAATGCACATTCTGAGAAATAGGATGGTTTGATGAGAAAGAATCTCTTTGCAGCTCCAACCTGCAAGTCATTTACTATGCCCAAATTGCCCCTTTATGTGGTAAAATTAGGACTTCCAAACAGCAGAATAGGGATGGGAAAAAGGAAGATGTTGCAATGACTGTATTTTAAGACAAACACCCATTTGAAGGCATCCAAACCATGGGTGAGTCTGATACAGGACAGGAGTGGTCCTGGACTCAAAGTCCACTTTTGGGTCAAATGGGACAGTGCTTACGACATGGCCTCAATAATCCCAGTAGTTGATCTTTCCAAATAAGTAAGTCTTTAGACCTTGAGACTCCATTTTATACTATATAAGAGCCATAAATAGTTAATAAAAAGAGGAAGGACTATTTGGAATTAAATAAAGGAAGATATTAGGTGAAACCTGATATGTTTAAATCTTTCCAATGAAGTTTATTTTTAGTTAAATTGAATATCAAACTTTTTCAGATGGAAAATCCCAAAAATATAGCAGAGATTTCATTTTTCATTTGATTATATCCTCCTGTAGGTATAAAAAGACAAAACCCCACAAAAAATCTGGATACATTATTTGAAATAAACTTCTTAGAGATGAAGAGTTGGAAATGTATTTTATCAAGGATTGTGCTGGGAAATGCATACTGTAGCATACAATAATAATTAAGCATTACCCTCTCCTACCATTGGGAGGAAGAACCCAAAATTTAGCCAATTTGGTACCTGCATATAGCACCTCCAGGCCTTACCTGATTGAAAGTGCTAGTGGATCCTTGCATTAGTGGGATTCAATCTTAAAACTTTGACTTAGGTATTTTAAAACCATATGCATGGCATGGCTTCCAATAGTACCCGGCCAAGCCTCAGAACACTCCAGTTGCCCAGAGCCAGCCAGGCCTGTGCTCACTGTCTGCAGGGCCTGGATATTCATCAGAGAAGAGGACAGGCAACAGTGGGGGTAAGGGGTGAGACAAGATACCCTTTGGGAAAAGTGAAAGACTGAGCTGACTCAGGAGAAAAAGAAGAAATCCGTGCCTACTGGGGAAGAGGGTTCAGGATGAAGCGCCCAGTGCAAAGGCCTGGGGACAGGACTTTGTCTTCCAATTGGGGGAAGTCAAAGCAAGGGAGCAGAGCCAATCCCTCATTCTGTGGCTATTACCAAGGGACAAGAAATTGGGCTTTACGTAGGAACTGTAGACTATTTACTTGAATTTATGACTTGCTTATTTAGAAAGATCAACTATTGGGATTATTGAGGACATCTGCCCCACCCTGTGGGATTTTCAGCTACAAGGATTACTGCACTAGGATTATTGGCCTTAAGACTTACTTGTATTTATCTATTTGGATTTAAGGATGTCTGCCCTGCCATGTGGGATCGTCAACTACAGGGATTATTATGGAACTGCTCTGTTTTATGCATGAGAGGATTATGGGTGTGAAGGCTTGGTACTAAATAAAGGCAGCAAGTTTGTGAATTGCCCCTTTGCTGCCTGCGTGCTGTTTGGCCTTTTGCTGCCGCTGCTCACATAGTAAGAGGTGAGCCTGGGCTCAGCCTTTTTCTCAGGGTTCCAACTTTGTTGTTTGTTGGTTGTTAATCCTTTTTCTGTGGGACTCATGGGATATTGGAGCTGCCTTAAAGTGTTCTAGCTGTGTCCTCTTCCCCTGTCTCCTACAGCATTCTGTCCCCAGGACACAGTGAGTTTATTCAAAGAAAATGCATTGCTATGTTTAACAACAATAGCCAATCAGTAAGCATCGCCACTTGGGATCCATCTTGGATTGTCCCACAGATCATTTTTCTTTTTTATTTTTTTAAATTGAAATCTTTATTGGTACATTACATATACACATCATGATTGCACTCCACAATGGGGATTTGTACCAGTATAAGACACAACTTAATTCTCATTTTTTCCCATAGCCCTACCCACCCTACCAACCCCCTATATACATAAAATTTGTTTCCTTTCTTTTTTGTTATAATCTCATTATTTTTCCCCTTACAGATAATTTTTCAAGCTGTAGTCAGGCATCAGGGACCCAAAAGAACTGGCAGAGCAGCTCAGTGTTCCACCTCCAGACTGGAGTCCTGCTTCTGCCACTCTTCCAGCAGCATGGCCTGGAGAAGGGGTTGGACTTTCTGACCCCAGTTTCTTCATTTGCAGCACAGACACATGGCCTATGGCTGCTGGATGAAGCTAGGGATTAGGAGGAGCCCCTCTGAGCACTCAAAACCGAGTTACCACCCTGTCTGCAGAAATAGAAGCATTTTAATTATGTTTTCACCTGATGTCAAGAATCGAGGGAAGAAATAGCCACATAAAGAGATCATTGTATTTTGGGAAACTGCCACTGAGGACATGTCCCTGTATTGTCAGTGGACATAAAACTCACAATATGTTCTTATTTTGGTGTTGGCTAAGAAAACTAGTGTGCTTTTATTTAAAAAACCAAACACAACACTTCTGTGATGCATACTGCCACAGGATAGTCGGAGCACCACTGAAGAGCTCTTGCATTTGAAGAGACCAAGCAGCACAGTTTTCTCTTTCACTGTGGCTGGATTTTGGTCAGCATCCTCACACTGCTCCCCTACCCCACACACTATTTCCTGCTTTATGTACAGAGTGTTTGTGGCTTAAACTCACTCACAGTGATAGCTGACAGTCTTCCATACACTTTGGGGATTCTTCTGAGTGATCCTAGGATGAGACACACAAAAGCCAGTTTTGTGAGCCCTACTGTCCAGTCCAGTGAGTGGCATCTCCCTAGTGATTCTGACTGGGGCCAGTTCAGCCATGACGACAGAGCAAAGTCAGTCACTGATGCTGTTCTTTACACTCTGCAGATTTGCAGAGGAGGTAAATTGGACCAAGCTGGATAACTCAAGCAGTGTTATGCCCTCTGAGTTACAGATCTACCAGATCTACCTACACACACATATATGTACACACACACACACACACAAAAAAAAAACCACATACACACACAAACACACACACACATACACACACACACACACACGCTCAGCAGCTCTGCAGCCTCCAGCTTTGTCTCCAGTTCCTAGTCCAGCTCTCCCTATTGAGTCTTCCTCAGTGGCCCAGTTGATGCCACCTGGTTGCTGGTCACTACCTGAAGCTGCTCCCTCCTAAGTCAGGGCCCTCTTTCCCCAAAAGGCCCCATTGCAAGACTTTACCTTCATCCTGATTCTTAGGCCCTGATGCCCAGTGACAGTTCTCTGGCCTTCCAGTACCTGTGTGGATGACTTAACTGCCACAGACTCCAAATCCTAAAGCTAATTATTGCCAAGGAGCCTGTGCTGTTCCAGGAATGTCATACCTTACAGCTGTGGTCAATGCAGTGGCCATTTTGCTTCCCTGTCATCCACCCTGCTATGAGTGTCCTGGTGAGTGCTGCCTGCATCCTGAAGAGCCTTACTACTCAAGCCATGCGAGGGCCTGAGATGTGTAACATGATCAGGAAAGAACTCCTTATATTAAGTCTCTTTTATGGTAAATATCTGGAATGAGAATTCACCTCCCTTATGCAGAATTTTAGACTGGAAAACCATTCACTTGGGCTTGGAGAGAAGTGAAAGATGCTTCCTATCTTTCCAGGTCATGTGTTGGCTGGTCCTTGGCAGTATCATCTGACAATTCTCAGGGTCATTGCTGTAGGGCTGCTTGGTCTTCACCTTCCACAAAGTAGACTTTTACTGACAAACTCACTACCACAGTACGCAAAGGTGTCGTGAGGATAAATGGCAATGTCTATAAAGTGCTTAGAGTTCTCTGAATAAAAAGCACAGTAGAAGAATAAAACATTAACGTGTTATTATTCTCATTCAGAGTGGGTGGAATTGCAAAGAGAAATCATGTCAAAGATGTAAGGAGACTTAAAAGTCTGAGACTTTAAAAGGCTGGGATTATTAAAACACCCAGTTGTTTGACAGGAGAAAATTAAACTGTTCTTCTGTCTCAAAAGATATAATGCCACTTTCTCATTACTTGCTGTATCCCACAATCTCTTCTTCTTACAGTGAACTTTCACCAAAGTCAGGAAAGCTCCATAGTCTAAAACTGCTTGTATAGATGCCCCATAGGCAAAAGTATTGTCCAAGAAGAAGCCAAAGAGCCATTTTGTCAATGTCTGCACCTGCAGTGGAGGTTCTATGTATAATCCAAAGTGCATCATCCCCAGGCTCAGCCAATTCTTTATTCCTACTCATGGACACAGCAGGATTCTTGGGCCTGTGTGAGAGGAGCAGGTGGAGCTGAGTGGACTGTGTAGAACCAGGCCTGTGGAAAGGCTATCTCTCCTAAAGAAAAGGAAATCAGAAAGATCTACCAGTGGACAAGAAGAACTGCAAAGGAGCATCTCTCTTCCTGTTCTCTTGCAGAAAAGAAAGATCAGGGAAATTAAGATACAATACCTGCACCTCACCTAGATCTAGCCTTTAAAATACCTATACCTGCCTAGTGTGAAGTCCAACTGCTTCAAAAGAAAAAGGCCTAGGAGAGGTTTCAGGGAGGGGTGTCTCCTGAACTACTTGCCAAAAGTAGAAGCAAGTTCTTCCAGAGAGACGGGGATACTAGCTACCTCACACTCAGTCCCTACAGGAAAAGATGTCAGAGGAAGCAGTGGGAGATAGGAGGGAGAAATATGCTTGAGAGAGTTTGTAAATATGGCAAACAAGATCAGTAGCCCCAAAGCTCAGAAGCATGCACAAGAAAATACCTACACTCAAAGTTCTTGGAAAAAAAGAATTCAAGGCCATAAAGAACAAAATATTATGAAGAAAAAGATATGTGAGTTTCATGCCTAAGAATGAAGAAAGATCTCAAATAAACAACTTAAATTTACACCTCATGGAATCAGAGGAAAAACAATTCAAGCTTATTTTAGCAGAAGGAAGAAAACATTAAAGATCAGAAAAAAAAATTAAATGAAATAGCAACCAGAAAAACAATAGAAAACAAAACTAATGAAGTTAAGAATTGTTTGCTTAAAAGGGTAAAATTGGCAAAAATGACACTAGACCAAGGAAAAAGAGAAAACAATCAAACAAAATTATAAATGAAAGAAAAGACATTGAAACTGACACCACAGAAACACAAAACCTTACTGGAAATTATGAGCAATTATAAGTCAACACATTTCCAAATCTAGAAAAATAGATAAGTTTCCAGAAACATACAATCTACTAAGGCTTAATCGTGCAAAAGTACTATGGATCTGGGTAGATCAATGAGTAAGATTCAATCAGTAATCAAGAAATCTCAATAAAGAAAAGACCAATATTTGATAGTTTCATTTGTGAATTTTAACCAGGCTTGTAAAGTCCTGTCAGTTCATGACAATTTTTCTCAAACTTTTCTCCAAAATACAAAGAGCAGTGAAAACTTCCAAATTCACTTTATGAGGCTACTAGTAATCTGAAACCAAAGTCATGCAAGGAACATTACAAGAAAATAAAATTCCAAGCTAACGTTTGTGATGGACATAGATACACATCAAACAAATGAACAAACAAATCCAAACTAATAAGACAAAGGAAAAACAAAAACAGAAACAAATAAAAATGTAGATTTAACAGTTCATTAAAAAATCATCTAGCATTATCAAATGAGATTTATCTTGGAATTATAGAAATATTTTGATGTATGCAAATTTATAAATAATGAAAACTATGATCATCTTACCAGAGGTAATAGATTCAAAATATTTAAGAAAGTTTAGCATAGCACCCTTTTATAATAAAAACTCAGTAGATTAAGTATAGAAGGAATCGACTTCAACACAATAAAAGGCACAGTGACAAACCCAAAATTAGCATTTTCAATGGTAAAAAGCAGAAAGATTTTCTTCTAAGAGCAGGAACAAGATAAGGCTGGCCAGATTTGCCTTTTTTATTTTATAGAATACTGGGAGCCCTACCCAGAATAAGAAACAAGAATGAAAGATATTCTTATCAAAAAATGAATTTCATTACAGGTGATATAATCCTATATACAGAAAACTCTAACAATTCCAAAAAGAATCATTAGAACTGAAAGTTTAGTAAAATTGTAGAATCCAAAGTTAAACTAAAAGTCAGTTGCATTTCTATTTACTATTAACAAACTATTCAACAGAAGAGCTAGGGAAAACAACCACATTTACAATAGCATTACAAACTACTTGGAATAGATTTAACTAAGGAGCTGAGAGACCTAGATAATGAAAATTATAAAAGATCAAAGAAAGAAACTGAAAACATAAATAAAAGATAATCTATGTTAAATTTTCAGGAAAATTAAACTTGCTAAATTATCCATATTATCTATGATCTATAGAGTCACTGTGATTCATATCAAAATTTCAGTAGCATTTTCCACAGAAATAGAAAAAAAATTCCTAAAACTGGCACAAAACAATATAAAAACCTATAACAGACATATAGTCCTGTGTGTGAGAACAAAGCTGGAGGCATTATACTACTTGATTTCAAAAATACTCTTCAAAACTGCAATAATGTCTGGTAATGTATTTAACCTTAGGGTAAAATAAGTATACTAAGTGCACAAGCAAATATGTAGATGAATTGAAGGGAACAGAAAACTAGAAATAAACCCACAATGGGAATAGACAATAAGAAATACCAATCTACTTAATAAGTGAATCTGGAAAAAATAAATATGCATAGGCAAAAGGATAAAATTGGACCTTAACTTCTCCTCATCCACAAAAATCAACTTACATAAACTGAAGATTTAAGCACAAGATGTAAAGTTATAAGAACTCTCAGAAGAAAACACAGGGATAAGACTTGCATACTTGTTTTAGGCAATGAATTTTTTTTTTTTTGACAGGGTCTTGCTTTTGTAGTTCAGGCTGGCCCTGAGCTCAGCCTGGCACTCATAACAATCCTCCTGCCTCTGCCTCCCGAGTGCTGGGATTACAGGCGTGTGCCACCTCACCCAGCACTGTGGTATGTGGCACTGATTTTTTGGTAGACATGAGTCTCCACACCTGGGGATCAAACCCAGGCCCTTGTACTTGCAAGACAAGCACCGTAACCACTGAGCTAAATCCCCAGTCCCTAGGCAGTGATTTTTTTTCTTACATCAAAAATAGAAAATAGACAAATGGGATCACAAGAAACTAAAAAGATTTTGTGCAGAAAAGGTTAGCAACCTGTGGAATGGGAGAAAATAATTAGAAGCTATGCATCTGATAAGGGAATAATATCCAAAGTATTTGTGAAACACAAAAAACTCAATAATAAGAAAATAACCCAATTTCAAAGTGAACATTTTATTTGCAATAATACAGATGAACTTGGAGTACATTTTATTAAGTGACATAATTCAACCACAGAAAGACAAATGTTACATAATCTTCCTCATATGTGGAACGCAAAAGGTTAAATTTACAGAAGCAGACGGTTGAGTGGTGGTTGTCAGAGACCAGGGCCATTAGGGAAATACAGATGTTGGTCAAAGGCCGCAAACTTTCTGCCCTGAAAGATGAATTCTAGGACCTAATGTCAAGAATCATGACTACTGTTAATACGAGCACCACTAATCTTGTCTGTTTGGAACTTGCTCAGGAATTTCGATTCTAAATGCTTCCAGTATGTGCACACAAAGGGAGATGTTAGGAGATGGCTGTGTCCTTTAGTTCGGTAATCATTTCACACTGTATTCATACAGCATGTCAATTCATAAATTGGGGAAAGAACTACTTCAAAAATTGTTAGTTAGAAAAAACAAAAATGATATAGTGTTTTTCCTGTACCAGATGAAATTAAAAGAAATTGAGCATTGTTCAGAAGAAAAATAGATAAATAAAATTGAACCACATGGAAGAGTAACAGATTAGCCCTGTATATCACTATATGAAAGAGCAAGTTGCAGAATAATAAATATAATAGCACTTCTATATAGTTCCAATTTCCAAAATGTTATGAACTATTATTTAGATATATGCTCACATGGTGTAAAATTAGAACATGTGAGGGAAAGATAAACACCAAATGTTGTGTTCTTTTTTTTTTTTAAGATAAATATCATCAGATAAATACCACATTTTGAACAGTGCTTACCCCTGGTACAGGACAAGGGCAGGGAGACTGAGAAAGAACTATATATAATTCTCACAGTATCAGTACTATTTTATATCTTACACTCAGTGAAGTTACATAAATGTTTGTTCCAACAGACATTGCATATATGAAGCTGACAAATATGTATGCACCTGTGTGCGTATGTTCCATTGGGCCCTTCTCCAGTGCTCAACCTGAGGAGCACCCAGGAATCTGAAATTTTAATAAGTAAATAAGCTGAAGCATGGAAGAAGTGGAGTTCATAAATGTAGCTACATCCTTGAGACTTTCTAACCAAGTGAAAGAGTGAATATGAGTAGTGACCTGGGTGGCCTGAGTGGCTGCTAACAGATACCAAGACTGGCTTATGCATGTGGGTCAAGCTGGGGGCAGAATTGAAACTTCTTTACTATTGAAGATTCTGTCCAAGATTACTTTTGTGGCAGCTACTACACAGAATCCTGGGAATATGGCCTTGAATGCAAGGAACAAAGTCCTCAGCCCACAGTTTTACATTCTTACATCAGCAAATGTTCAACTACGAGACAGAGCGCAGCCTCTGCTATAGAAAATAATTACAAATGAAATGAAAATGTCTCTTGCTTCCTTTGGCAAGCACTGTAATTACTGGATCCTGACCCTGACACTGGAGATAGAGAGGTGGACAGCAGTCGCTGGGGTCCTGAATATTTCTGCGTGGACACTGCAGGCTGGCAAAGGGGGAGAAGGGACCCAAAGGGCAGGAAAACTGAGGGGAACAAAGGAAGTGCCAATTAACCACGCAACCACCTGCTCTCCTGCTTTGCTTTCAGTTAATGTAAGAAGATTTAGGAGCATGGCAAGTGATCCTTGTATTTGACTGTCATCTTTCAAACTATTATATATATAACTCATAAGTTTTAGAAAATTGCAAGTTTTTGACGCTGAGTAAGACTTATTATGAAATCTTTAAAAACACCATCATTCTGGGATACACTAATCTATTGCTTGCATAATTTTACTTTCAAAAGTGTTTCTTTAAAGAGTGAGTTTAAAAATAAATATGAAATACAAAAAAGTTTTTGGTCTTGTTACAAACCTGGCTTGACACATTTTCTATTCTTTCTGATGAGACTATGCTGTGTACTAATGACATAAATCTTGGAAAAATTATATAATTTTAAGGAAAAGAACACTATACAACTACAACCCAGAAAAAGTCATTTGTATATTTTCTTTGCACTCTTTGCTTTAAAAGAAATATTAAAAGTTTTACTTAATTAATTTTTAAAAATTGAAACTATTTCTGTGTTTGATCTTGGAAATGGAACTCAGGGTCTTCATTCTGAATTGTATCCCCAGTCTTTATTTATTTATTTTTAAATTTTGAGACAGGATCTTACAATGTTGTTGACCTGCCCAAGCTGGTCGTTAATTTTCAACCTTCTTTGAACTTGCAATCTTCCTTAGTCTCCCCAGTTCTAAGATTAAAACTTGGTGCCCAACTGCTTTGAAACTCATCAAATTTTGTGTTTGTTGTCATTTGTTTGGTACTCGATACTCAAGCTAAAAGTTCATGTCCCTTGACTCACGACTCGTACCTTTTCCTGCCAAAACAATTTCTCACTCATTGTGTTTCAAACTCATTGCACTTACTCTAACCAATTAACAACAAATATATTAAAATAAATATCATCTTTCAGTTATGAAGAAAACATGAGCTTCCAACTGAAGCTGTTAATCTCAGGATATGCATGTGTCTCCACCCCTCTGTGCCCTGATCACAGGGTAGCAGGTATCAGATTGTGCTCACAATGCCTTGTTTACATCGGTTCACTCGGCCTGCACCACACTGAAGTGGGTACTGTTACTCACCATTTTGTAGGAGGAGGCTGAGCTCAGTTCCCAAGGCTAGTTAGTTAGAGGAGGAGCTAATGCCTGAACTCAGGTGATCTGCCTTAAGTCCGTGCTCAGAATGATAAAGTAATATTGGTTAATGTAACAGACGAGTGAATCCACGATGTTGAAAGTAATACAAAGGGCCCAGCAGCATATGAGGAAGATCAGGATATTTCCAGTACCTGTACCCATAGATGGGAACAGAGGATATGCTGAGTCCTGAGCAGGAGCTCTCTATATATTAGGCAGGATCTGGCCATAGGCTGAGTCCCTGTGTGGTCAAGCTGAGCACTGGGACAGGCACAGAGAGGAAGGGGTGGGTTGAAAGTTCGTCAGTGACAGTGCAGACTGACCCCTCCACCCCCTGATCTGTCATCTCAGCAGTGAAAGCAGAGGGCATGGCTCATCACTGGCCCTGGAGAGAGAATCAGAGGCTGACTGCTCACCTAGGCTGTCCAGGGCAGCATCAGCACCCTGGCATTCCAAGGGCCCAGGAGAGCCCTTTTTATATTCATACAGTTTCAGACAGTTTAACTAAGTTGCCTCAGTTGACTCTAAACTTGCAGTCTTCCTGCCTCAGCCTCCCAAGCCACTGGGATACTAAGTGTGCCGTCCCTGGTCTATACTTTGAATTTGATATTTGGTTTCTGCTAGCATAATGCACAAGCACAAAACATTTCCCTTATATTTGAATTACAAGGTTCACATTGTCCTCCTCTCTAATATTTTCATGTCAGTCTACTTGAATGTCCCTGGTTCCTCTGACACCATAATTATTTTGGTGTCAAAAACATGATGAAAATATTTATGTTTGCATGTGAAGCAAACTACTTCCAGCACCACAGACATCAAAGACCAACAAAGGCCAAGAAGAGAGGTCAATGTCTGGAAAGGAAAAACAACTGTTCTCACAGAACGTCAGATATAGAAAAAAAAAAGCACAGAGCACACACAAGTGCAGAAAACTTCAGGGCCAATGGCATTCTGTGTGCCTCACCAGGACCGTGGCCTGTGACAGCCAGAATCCCACAGTCTTAGGGATCCTCTGGAGAGGATGGAAACTGAGGCTCAATTTAGAGACTCCAGGGTGGAATTTCCAGCCAATGCTAGCTGACTTGGGAAAGTTACCTGGACTCTCTCCCTCGTTTATAATAGCAATGCTGATCTTGTCAAGTTGATCTGGGATTTAACTTAGTTGATGCATGTTAGTTTCCACACATGAAGGCAGAATTTGTCACATACCACCTGCTCAATAAAGACACAGAGTCACCCTCACCTCTGCGGTCACTATCATGATCACCATCACCAGAACCAGCATCATATGCCATCATCATTTTTTTGGTCACTGTCACCATCATCATCACCATGATAGTCATCACCATCACCCTTCTCACTACCATCACCACCACCATCATATCACTGTCACCACTGTCAACATCATCACCACCATCACTGTCATCTTAGTTGACATCACCATTGTCCATGGGACATTTCTTCGGGAAGTTATTAAGAAATAATATATTGGTAGCTCGAAAGTCTAAAATATTAGTTAACCTTAAATACACTTCTGTTAGATGTCACTTTTAAGCACCTCTTACTGACATGAATTAATTCTGATCACTTTCAGTTGTAATTCCTTTAAATTCTTATTGGATAAGGTACTAATATCTAGAATAAGTAAACAAAGAGAAATAAGAACTACTGATTATTATTTTTTTTTTTTGGCAGTACCAGGCATTGAACTCAGGCTCTTGTGCTTGCAAGCTAGGTGCAGTTCCACTGAGCTAAATCCTCAGCGGATTATTGATTCTTAAATGTTCCGTGTTTCCAATCCAAATCCTACCTTATTCTTCCCTTAGCACTTGCTAACCACTCAGTTCCTGAAGTTCCATAGGATAATTTTTCTTTTATACACTCTTGGTGACAAAGAGAGTGTCACAGATGACATGATGAGCCATGTTAAATGGAGAGTTTCTGGAGTGATGCTGTTGATTTGATTGGTCCCGGTTTTCCTGGACCTATTGGAATGAATGTGTCTTTTGGTTAGAAAATAAACAGGGGTTGTCTGGTGCTCTGGTTGGAGCCTCGGGGGGATGCTCAAGACAGCAGAGAGACAGAACAGAAGAGACAGAGGGGAGGTGAATAAGCCTTCGCTCCAGGCGAGTACAAAAGTCTTAGAAGGAGGAAGTGCATGAGGAGAGGTCTCATTCTCTAGGGACCAATGCATGGACTTTAGGTATTTAGGAAAATGAGAAATCAAAGATACTCTAAACAAAAAGATCAAGTGTCAGCAAGTTAAATGTACAAAAGCTGTTAGTTCTAAGGAATTTGTATGGACTCCTGGGAGAGAGCCTGTGACAGCTCCTGTACCTCTGTGGTGACTGCAAAGGCCAGTACAGCTGGGACAGTCTGTCAGGTAGCACGGCTGCCACTTCTACTCTGTGACTCCACAGTCCAGACCCATTCTAAGCCTCGGGGTAGGAAGGGTCCTTCCCGACACACATGACTCCTAAGTGTTGTCATTATTAACTGCAGTTATTAACACACAGACACAAAGTGAGCTTGACAGCCAAGGCACACACATTTTGCTTCCACTTCTGACCTGTCTGCACAATTTCCCCTTTTTGGAAGCAGTTTTTTTGTTTCTATGGGTTTTACTTCAGAAATAATTTTTTTTCAAGTCAGTGTAGCCCAAGTTGTCATCCTCCTACCTCGACCTCTGAAGTGTTAGAATTCCAAGCAAAGACAAATATTTTGCCTTATCTCTGAGACTCAGATTTAAATCCCATCTATCTCAAGCATACCCCTATTTGTGGCAGTGTGAGGAGGACAGAGACTTCTGCACATTGAACTCATGCACCAGCCAGTGCAAGAACTCTTGCGGCCCTGCTGTGGAGACACATCTCTGTCCTCAGCTGTACTGGGCAGCAGCAAGGTAATTCTGTGTTTCTCCAATGTCAGCTGCCACATCAGTAAACTAATGGCACTCAAGGCTCCTGCAGGCTGTGGGTTGAGGGAAAGGCCAGGGCAAGAGCTATTTCAGGTGAAGGAGGAGACACAGTGAGATGGGTGAGCAGGTCCTTATCCATAGATGGCAGAGGCCTTCCCTCCGATCTCAACCACAGGCCCCCCACCCCTATCCCTGATTCAAGGCACATCTGCTTTGCTTTATGCCTACAGAATCTGGGCTCCCATATATACCAGTCACCCAAGTGATGTCCTTCTCCTGCAAGGACAAGATCTGAAGACCTGGGGACTCAACAGTAAGATCAGATCCTGAAGGACCACGACCCTCACTTCTAAGCTGTGTTAGGAACTGCCCACTTGAAGAGGTCTGTCTCTAGAGTCAGAGCCTCAGGTGGCCAGGTTGTGGAGACTATGCCACAGACTCCAAAAAATGGGTGGAAAACTGGAGTGATTTGTTACATGGCAATAAATCAGTAATATTGATAGTTATTGTATATGACCCAAAAGTTTTAATTATCACATTGATATCAGCTGCTCACGTGGTCTTCTTTTGGTTTAGAACAGAAAAGACCCCTGAGTACAAGGCAGCTTCTGGATACTGACAGGTTAGCATGGAGGACTGTCAATAGAGCCTCAGAAAAACTGCCTTGAAACTTCCCACAAGGGAAACACTGGCTACGGGAACCAGAGGGAGTTGTTATTTGATGATCTCCTTCCTTTCCCCAGGGAAAAATTACCAAACTTGCATCCTCTTAGACATGTGATGCCCATTTATTTTATAATATACATACATATATGAAAATTTATGTATTAATTATGTATACTGTGAACTCTATCATGACAATTTATACCTTATTAAGAAGAAAGACCTAGATTAGAGCTAATAAAATTTTAATAGCATTTAATTTTATTACTAAAATTTTTGATTATGTGTGAAACTTAATTGCATGAACAACCTAGTTATTAGAAACTTAACTGGTAACTAGCACTTACACTGAATCTGCAGCCATTGAGGAGTGAGTGTGACAACCACCACCAGGAAGTTAGCAGACTAAGGTCTAGGGTAGGTGGGTGAACTGCTGACTTGTGGACTATGTAAGAAGTTGAGTTTGAGGGTCAGGGATGTAGCTCAGTAGCACCACTGGCAAGCAGAAGGTCCTGAGTTCAATCCTTGGCATCACAGAAAACAAAAGCTCAACAAAATAAGAAGCTGAGGGCCAGGGATTTAGCTCAGTGGTTCTGGTGCCTGTCTTGCAAGCGCAAGGGCCTGGGTTCGATCCCCAGTAACCATATATCATACTGGGCATGGAGACTCACCCCAGCAGCAGTCAGTACCACATACCACAGGGTTGGGCGTGGTGGCTCACACCTGTAATCCCAGCACTAGGGAGGCAGAGGCAGGAGGATTGCTGTGATGTGAGTTGGAGGCTGAGCTCAGGACCAACCTGAATTAGAAAGCGAGACCCTGTCTCAAAAAAAAAAAAAAAAAAACAAAAACCGAGAAGTTGAGTTCACCATGATACTGTCAGTGTCAGACACAATGGCAGTATCGCCAAACAAATCCTAAGGTAACAATTTGATATCATATTACACAAAGCTAATGTGACAACACTTCTGTTTTTCCCCACATCCAAATGTAGAATTTTGACTTTATTTTAAATAAAAAATAGTGAGAGCTACGAAGTTTTAATGAAAAAAATGGACCTAATCTCACTGTTAGCACTTAAGTTTTTATTTTTCTCCCACCACAGATACTAACTTAGTTCAACTTTTAACTAAATGACTTTCGATCATTTATTATAGATTTATTTAAATTTTGAATAACTTCCTTCAAGTGACAAAAATTCATTTTATCCACAGAAGTGAAGAATTCCTGAGATCCTCCAACGTTGCCACATTTGGAAATAATAATGACTTTTCCGCTATATTGGAATCCACCTTGTGACTACTTGAGAGCTAAGAAAACATAGATAGCAATTCTTTGTCAATCATTTACATCCTTATCTTAAATCAGTAAAGTGCAGCACGTCCAACTAGGATGATATGTAGATTTGATTGGCAGCCTTTTTGCCCACTCTTTCACATACGGAGCTTCTCAGCCAGGAAACTGTGCAGTATTTACAGTGCATGTGATTTGTGTTCTAAGACCCTGTTCTGAAGGGAAACAACAATAAAAGTCACCTGAGGGCCGGGGAGTTAGCTCAGTGGTTCCGGCGCCTGTCTTGCAAGCGCAAGGGCCCGGGTTCGATTCCCCGGTAACCACATAACAATACTGGGCGTGGAGACCCACACCCAGCAGCAACCAGTACCACATACCACAGTGCCGGGCGTGGTGGCTCATGCCTGTAATCCCAGCACTCGGGAGGCAGAGGCAGGAGGACTGTGATGTGAGTTTGAGGCTGAGCTCAGGGCCAGCCTGAACCACAAAGCGAGACCCTGTCTCAAAAAACCTAAAAAAAAAAAAAAAAAAATAGTCACCTGATATGCAGTTACCTCCAGCAAGTTTTATTTTTCCAACCAATATGTGAAAATTATCTCTTTGAATGTTTATTAGCTAGTCTTCCAGCTCATTCTGGGCTTCTACAGGAAGTAGGGCTGGCTTGCTTTGTAACTTGGAACCCAGTGTACAGTTAGGATTTAATAAGTGATTATGGAACAGAACCGCCAGTGTTTCTGAAACATAGATTCATTCTAGAAATCATTCTAGAACATTCTAGAAATCAGACCACAGCAAATCATTTCCTGGCTTGAACAAGTGAAGACCTAGTATTACTAATCAACAGTGATATTATGAAGTACTCCTACTATTATTACAGCATTTCATCATAAGTTTGTTAGAGAAAATATTGCTATAGAAGTTCTTTTAGGGGTAACTTGTTTACATTTTCATATTGAGCACATTCATGGGTATGGGTAACCATAAGCTATTTTGATACATATTTTTTTCAATTAAACTTCTCTTAAAATGAACTTATGCCTCTCTTCACAGAAGAAAAAGTAGAGATGGCAAGTAAGAGGTCCTTGACTGGAAAGAGAATCCTAGCTTTGAATATGTGTTTTGCCAACAGTGACCTGGATTTTCATGAAAATCAGTAAAGTAATTCTAAGGAAATCGCCTGTGGCAATTATTATTTCATGCTAATAGGGTCTCTGACTACCACCATATTGTAAAATGATAATTGCAAGTCATCAACTTGAAAGTGTCTAATTAGACTTACTTAAATGATTTGTAACATAAACAGTTGCCCCGGGGTAATCAGGTCTTTGAAATGATCCCACAGTGGAGCCAGGCAGAACAAACATCTCTTTATCTATGCCATTCTGCCATCATTCACAAATGTGACTATTAGAACCACTCTTCTCCTTAAACACCACACAAAACACAGAGAGTCTCATCCCCTTATCAAATTAGCTTTGAAGCTGTTCCTTACCTAGCAATTTGGAAAATGGCTGATAAACAGTGATTTAGACCAAGAATGACAGGGTTTCAATTTTTGGATGGCTGTCAAGGGAAAGGGGCTGAGGAAAAAGCCTGAGAAGAGAAGAGAAAAGAGGGGAGACAGGAGAGGACAACAAAGATGGGGAGTAGAGTCCCTGGAAAGGAGGGAGAAGAACAGACAGCTGCCATGTGGCCATGGGATCCAGCAGTCACTGCTGCAAGCCGCATGGCCCAAGACAGGGCAGCTCACTCCGTCGTTGTAAGAAAGCACAAGATGTGCATGTCCAGGTATCTGGAGCACGTTTCTCAGCAGATGTTTGACTGCCACTGATTTCCTCTAAGAGTATGGAGCAGACTGGCCACCAAGGGTGTGATCTTCTGTCAGGTACATGGAAGCCCTTCCTGGACCTTAGAGTCCCCAGGAATCCCACACTAGGCAGCCCAAGTGACTCAAGCCACACTGGATAAATAGGCTCTGCGACAATACAAATTTCTTTCTTAAATTTATTTTTTTTATTATTGCAGGTTTAAAGTACATAATGCTTAGCTTTTTAGGGAGTAGGAACATGTAGTAAATATAACTCACTGTTTCCTATTCACCTTCTTCTTCCCTCCCCCTTTTATCTCTACATCTCCTTCCCATTTGCAAAAGATTGGTCACCCTATTTGTCTACAGTGGTATCTCAGCTCCTGAACTCAGTTCCCTCCATGATTCTGGTCACAAACTGAACTGGACAAGAACCAAATCCAGTTTTCTCATTAGGTTGACTTCACTGTTATTCAGGTTTTGTTCTTTGGTTGAATTTCTGTTTTTAATTATGTTTAGTTAGCTTTTGAAATGGTTATACATTCATTTTCAAAAATTAAAAAAAAAATTACAAAAGAGTCACATATAAACATTCCTTCCTATGTTTCTCACTCACAATTTCTACTTCCTATTCCTAAAATAACTAACTACTGATGTTAGTTTTCTTTCAGCTTTTTATGAATGTACCAACAAATATGCATATATACTCCCTTTTGTAAGACTGTCTCACCTCTTATATTCCTCTTAATCTCTGACAGCTCCACTTCTGCATAGACCATCCTTCTTACACTGAATGGATGGGTTGGGGTGGAAATAGCAGGCCTCACTGAATGTGTTCCAGGTTGATGAGCATTTAAGTTGCTCTCTTTTGCTGCTGCAGATAGCACCCAGGACTATGCTGTGAGACAGGTTATTTAAAGAGAATCAGAGCTAAGGATTTTTCAAAGATATTCAGAACTGTAGATATTTTGTTTGGATGGATAGTGCCAAACTGTCCCCCATCAGCAATGAAGAAATATGCCTGTCTCACCAGCTGAATCATGCAATGTTTAGTTTTTCCAATCTTACATGAAGAATGGTGTCTCAATGAAGAAGATTGAGCTTCTTTCATGCATTACAGAATCAGCAGGATTTGTTTTGCGATGAAATGAATGTACCTGACCTTTATTTCTACCCCCCTTCCCATTATGATGTTTCTCTATTTTTCTCTCTTAACTATTTTTCCTAATGAACCCTTTTCTAGTTACTTTGTGAAAACTGTGGTACTGACTACAATTGCCCCTCCATTTTGCCCTTTGACTTCTAATTGTTTATATTTTCCATTAAAAATACTCTTTAGGTCAGATATTTTGATTTAATTTTATGCCCTTGAAACATAGTTAAGTTAAACATAGTTAATTCTAGGCTGAATTTCTAAGAGAAATCTCATGTTTTGCTAATATTTTTATGGCTTCTTCTAAAATTTTTTTTCACTTAAATCCTTTCTTCCTCTGAAATTAATCTAGAGATACAGTGGTAAATATTGATCTACTTTTTAGATACACCAGTATTTTCCAGTAGTACCTATTGCCCAGTTTATTCAAAGCATATTGCCTTCTTGGGTGTTGGGGTCTGTTTCTGGGTCTGTCCTGCTCCACTTACTTGTGTGTCTGCTCTACACCTTCTGCTGTGCTTCTGCTTTAATTACAGAGGTTTTGTAATATGTTTTCATCTTTAATGGGTCAGTTTTGGATTTATTTAGTCATATGACCTGTAGGATAACCTTGTCTAATTAAAAATAATTTCCATGTTTTTATAGTAATGACAACAAAATTGACTGAGACTGGAGAATTTTACAATATGTTTTTATTTTACAAAATTGTACATTGTTAGATCTCTACTTTATTTTTATTTTAATAAATCCTAACATAATTTAAAACCTATTTCAGAGTCTTCAGAAACAAATCTATAAAAATGGCAGGAAATTAAGGTCCCCAGGGGCGGACCTTCTTGGATGCTGACATAATCCTTAGCAGAACTCTCACTCCTAACGGTAAGTGGAGAGTCAGGGCTGAGGCAAAATTATCTGGAATTTTGTTTGAAATGAAAGCCTTAAAATTAGAATGTGTGTTTTCCTGAACTGATCTCTCTCTCTTTCTCTCTCTCTCTCTCTCTCTCTCCCTGCTTCCCTCCCTCCTTTTCTGTTTTCCTTCTATCTATCTATCCTTGGTTTTTTGAGACAGAGTCTCACCGTAACCCAGGCTGACCTTGAACTTACAGTGATCCACCTTCCCTAGCCTCCTCAGTGCTGGGATTTCAGGCATGTGACATGATGCCTGGCCTCTGTCTTGATTTTTTTTATGAAAAAATACTCAAGATGGGCCTATGATTTAGCTCAGTGTCACCACACCTATCTTGCAAGTGCAGGATCCTGAGTTTGATCCCCAGTATTGGAGGGGAAAACAAACTCAAGTGTTTGAAAAGGCTACCTTGAAA
Organism: Petromus typicus; assembly: GCA_004026965.1. Classification (NCBI taxonomy): domain Eukaryota; kingdom Metazoa; phylum Chordata; class Mammalia; order Rodentia; family Petromuridae; genus Petromus; species Petromus typicus. Next base: position 7,022 of record PVIR01007699.1, on the reverse strand, counting down.
AACATTTATTCACTTCCAACACTGCTGTAAATTCTTATATGTGCTGAGACTCCACTTTTATTGCTTATAAAATGCAACTTACTTGTTTTGGCTTTGAAAGAATCTTTTCACCACCATGTTGTAAAGTTTTGAACAACATGCATTTGATCAAATATGCCATCAGAACTGCTTCTACTACAAGTGTGAGGCAAGGCAGAGCTCTCCTGGGAGGAAGGCCCGGGCAGTCATAACTCTGACTGTGCCAGGTTCTGTTCAAGCAAGCAGGAAATACTTTTCTGGGCCAAAACCAAGAACCACACTTTGAAAGGAAAATTGTACCAGAAAGAAGTGCTCTATATAGTATTGGGGGATGTCTTTAATAACCTCGTGTGGCTTTTGTTTCCTTAATCACACTGATAGAGGTGAGCTTAGTGGTAAAGCAGTATGAAGGTTTCCTGGGGCTGTGGGACATGGGATATCCTTTGCATCTGAACCAGCCACCGGATGGAGTGGACCTGCCCAGTCTCCTGGGGTCCAGCTCACAGTGCAGCGCTGACCATGTGGGCTGCCTGGTTTGAAAGAGAAGGGGCTGCTCTGGAAGAGTTCTCACTTTGTCTTCTCCGATGATCTGGGTCCACATCCTCTCTCAGTGGGAAGAAAAGAATCTTAAAGGCAAACAAGCCAAAAGGAATCACCTTGTTTGCAGTTTCTAACAACTTCCAACTAATGGGATGTCTTCAGGTCCACCACAGACCATAAAATAACAACTGTCTAAAGGACTTTTTCTGAAGGTGAGCTAATCCAATCTTCACTGAGAACAGAAAATCAGACTCAAAAGGGCAGGTGGCCCTGCTGCAGTTTTCCTGAAGCACGTGAGGGCTGCATGTTTTTCCAACTTCCATGTTTTCTCACTATTTATATTGGTTCATGCTTATTTTCACTTTTCATTAAACTGAGCCCTACACGTCAACTAGGAAGTGATGTTATTTTCTGTTCTATTTTGTCTCAAAATTTTGTCTAATAGTCACTTGCATGCCCTGGACTGTTGCTGTTATTTTTGTACAAAGTAAAATCTTGTTCTAGAATAAAATGTGTGGAATTCAATGCCAAGAACCTTATCAAGAAAAAAAAATATTTCTTCCTCTAAAAGAACAGAGTTAGTCCTGGAATTATTCTACTATGTCCTTTAAACACCACAGCTGAGAGAGAAAGGAGAGGGGAATCCTGTCATGAAAGTTTCCTTCTAGATTACAGAGAAGCTGTGGTTTAATTTATCTTCCCACACTGTCTCTCAGCCTGGAATTGAGTGATCTGAAGCCTGGCCAGCATGTGCTGCCTGCTCCTGAGCCTTTCCCAGCAGCCACTAAGGAATCTGCATGCAGTGGGGATGACTAAAAATTCATTTCCAAGTTAATTTTCCCAAACATGGAATGAGCTGCTCAGTGGATGCCAACCACAGACCAATCATGCATAATTACCACCTATTTTCCCCAGTGTTTATCAGAGATCTCCACTTCTGATTTCTGGGCTAGATCTGTCGCTTACCATACAGGATTTGTTTCTTTGCTATTCCTTAGCCACTTTTCTTCCATTACTTTATTGTTGAGTTCTAAGATTGCCATAAATATTTTTCCTAAATTAAATTTTATTTGAAGAGATTAGTATATTCAAAGGGAAAATTTACAATACAGGGTGTTTCTACATTTTTTATGTTTGTATTTAATGCATGGTGATAGGTTTTGTGCATCCCAGTCAAAGGCATGATGCTAATTAATGATGTGAACAGTAGCTGATAATGACCAGGCTACTGTTGTAACTCCCCTTCTTCAAGCACTGCTGTATGGGCAGCCTCTCTTGACTTCAATGTGCTGTGAGCCCAGCCAGCTGTGGGCATCCCCTGATCTGCTCCTGGAGACTGGGCTGGATTTCTGGAGTACTGACTTGTCCTCTCCCAGATGTTCTATGTAGAAAAACAAATGGTGCTTTTCTTTCCTTTTATCCTAAGTTGTGAATTTGCTCAATTTTAAATGTGAAAATGCTCAATTTTAAACAGATTAACTTTTTCAATCTCAGATCACACTTTGAGAATATAATAATATAACAGTTGGTCTTTTCTCACTCACAGTTACCATCACAAGCTTATTCTGACCTTGGCACTGGTTTCATCTCTCCTTTTCTACCTTAGAACATTTTTTCTTCCCTTCTTCCCCCTTCAGTTATTAGTTCCCCAAAATCAACTCCCACCTTTCAAACATGGGAAAATGGAGACCTGGAAGCTCCTCCAGTTCCTTAGTTTCTCTGGCTGGCTACTGGTTTACACTGGATTCTCTCATTTCTTTGCCCCGACTGTCTTCATTATATAAGGCAATAGATTTTCCATGAAAAAGTGCTGAATGAATTAATGACATGTATGTTAAATAACTTGCTGGGTGCACTTAGAAGTATTACATGTCAGCTCGGCATGACACACACCTGCAATTTCTGCACTCTGGGACACTGGGGCAGGAAGACAAATTCCAGCCAAGCCTGGGGTCCCTGGAAACTAAGAGAGATCCTATCTCAAAACAAGGAATAAAGAAGACAGAGGATTCAGCTCAGTGCAGGGGAGCTGTGTTCAATGCTCAGTACTAAAGAAACAAATGCTCAAAGAACAGCAAGAATACAGTGAAACTAGAATCGCAGGTGGAGCACCTGCTTCCCAAAGAGAAGGGAGGTTGTGTGCCCTCTCTGAGTTCTTCCATGGATGTGCTCTCATATAACCCTTCAATTGAGGTATCGTTATTTTAACTTTAAAGTGAGTAAGTCCAGTAGATAGAAAGTGTATAGTCTGTCCCAGGGTCCCTCTCCTTGCCCAGCTGGAAAGTGGCAGGGACATGATTCGGGTGTGGGTTTGGGATTTACAGCAGCTCTGGCTGGCTTCTGAGCTTTATCCAGTCTGCCCCAGTAGAGCCAGATTCAAGCAAGAAAGACGACTAAATGGAGAAGCTAGGAGAAAGCTCGTGTGGAGTGACATTGAATTTTATAGTAGTGATACAAAGTTAAAATGCTATACAAATTCCTTCCCAAATTACACTTCTGTGTGGATGCTGGGAAGCAGGCCATGGTCACCCTTTCAGTTAAGTTTCTTGCTAAGCAGTCTGAACCCCATCACCCCAAACTGCTTTCACCTGATCACTGGTGGGACCTCTGCTCTGGCCATCACATCTCTGCCAAGACATTGGTCCATTTCCCTCCAGCTCTGCGGTCACAGCCCACTTTCTCTCTCCCTTCCCTCCTCTCATCCCTCCTTCCTTGCCTCTCCCTTTTTTTTTTAGGGACTCAGAATTAAACCCCAGGTCTTCACATTGAGCTGCATCTCCTTGATATTTTTAAAACTTAAATTGCTAATATCATGAATATTATGTCACAAACACAGTTAAAAATACATTAAAATAATAATACAAGATTATCAGCCCAGGCTGAGGCAGAAGGATCACATGTTCAAGCTCTGACTGGGCAAATTTGCAAACTAGTGAGATTCTGTCTGAAAATTTAAAAGTGAACTGGAGATGTAGTTGAATGCAAAGACCCTGGATTCAATCCCCCATGAAGAAAAGAAAAAAGAAGGCTAAAAAAGCATGCTCTTTCTAACTACAGTTTTAGTTAAGCTACTGCAATACAAAAACTCCAGTGTTTTAGTGCAAAAAACCATAAATTACAATCTTTAACATTGATATTTATCAAAAATGCTGTAATGAAGACAATAGTTAAAGAAAGATCACCCTTCAAAGAAAGGAAAACATAAAGTGGCCAAAGCCTAATGTGGCAGCTCTGTTCTGGAATTATACCTACAAGCACATTTTACATAACTATAAATATTACATCACAAATCTGTAATGGTTGCAATTCAAGTAAAGTACTGCTCTATAAAAACATAACTAACTTTTTCCTTGCATTACTTTGAACTCAGGAAAACTTGGACACTGACAAATGCTCATGCTCAGACAGATACTTGGCACTGTTTTCCTCTGCAGCATAGATCTGGCTTTTTCTAGACCCTGAGATGGAGTTTAACCAGCTCCAAGCCAGAGGCAGCAGATATTTGTCCCTCCTGCTTACATCACCACCTTGTGTTTATGAACACACACACACACACCCACACCCACACACACACACACACACACACACGTAAGAATGAAGTTAGAAAAACGAATTCTAATGCAACAGCAAAAACAATTTCCCAAAGCCCTGGAACACTGGAAAAGATTTCTTTTACACTGAAAATTGGCCACACACAAACATCAAGTCTTGGTTCAAAATCCTGTAAGTTACTGATGTTTATGAGGGAAGAGTGTGTAGGATGCGTAGGAGCAACAGCTGGAAGACTTCCATCTATTGGTCAGGAGACACAGTGCACACCTGTGCCTGGTCCATTGCACACACTGCCCACTTGTGCATTTGGGAACTTGGTCAGCAGCCCTTTAGAGTGTCTTAGTGGGCCTCATTTTCTCACCCAGTCGGTAAGCTGCCAGCATTGCAAACTTTTCGTATGAATACAGGCTACCCCTGAGTGAATGCTTGCTGTATTTCAAAAGAATTCCAATCAAGGCATCCGTGGTGATTCATTTCATCTTGACAACAACAGTAAGGCAGGACTTATCACCCTCCCTTTTTAGTCATTCCATATTTTGCCCTGGAGGAAAACAAAGTCCGAGATTCCCCAGCCAATAAGGGGTAAATGAATCCTTTGTTTAATTGCTACAAAGTGTTGCTTTTGCATAGCAAAACCGGGCTCAGGATAGAAGGTAAAAGAACAAGGAGGAGAATGTGAAGGTCTGGTGTTGGTGAAGAGCTCTGTACCAGGAGGAGAGGATTTGTGCTACATCAGCACACTTTGCAGGAGTCCCTTGCTGTGAAACCAGCTGTTTCCCTAAGGTGAATTAGTTATCTTTGTGAACTTTTAGCTCTGCCATCCAAAAAAACAAACAATTTTAGTACTTTCTTTCTGGCCCTCAAGAGAAATGCTACCATGAACCAATTTAGAAAATTGTACTGGCTTTACTATATTTTAATATTAAAATTATGGTTGCAAAACAAACATGTTAGACTGATAGAGTGATTTTCATGCCTTTTTAGGAAAATCTATGATGTTTAGATGCAATATTTATAATAAGACAGAAATTGGTAAAAAACAGTGAAGTGATTTGTTCAAAATTTTCTATACTCAGTTTTCTAAACAACCTAGTGCATTTTTAAAAACATTTCCTCTAAAGTTGAAGAAAATAGCTCTTCACTGCAGTCCACTGTCCCTTCTGCATCTTCTCTAGTGATTTTAGTTCTATTCTTCAAATCAGAACTTGTATGAGACAGCAACTATGTGCTGGAGGACAATGGCCAGCAGTCTGTGTGATCAGAATTCTAAGAAAAGTGAGTGTTTCCAGCCCGCTCTGCACACCGTGTGTATAAGACACTCTCATCCGACTCCTCCAGGACTAAGCCTTGGGGCTTCAAAGAGCAAGCGTGGCTTGACCTGAAAAGCTCATCATGTTGTGATTATCTCAAGTCCCCGAGCCTTGTTTACAAGGCCTTAGCACCAATTTTATCTTGAGGATTGATTTATCTTGTCCTCACTATTAATTTGAAACAGAAACTAAGATTTAATACCTCTTGGGAAAGTTCCCTATCGGAAGGATATCCTCCCAGACCATTTTAAGGCTTCTGCATTTTAAAGCCTATTCTCCCTGGCAATTGTTTGGTTTTGCACCCTAGTAGAGATACTGAATTTTATTGATTATTACTTTTTATTTGTTTCTTCGTTTTTTGTGCCGGGTATTGAACTCAGGGCCTTCACGCTGAGCTACACCACCAGGTCTTTTTATTTTTATTTTGAGACAAATTGTCACTAAGTTGCCCAGGCTGGGCTCATCTTTATGCTTCAGTGTCCCAAATTACTGGAATTACAGATGTGAACCACCAAGCCTGGCCTTGGAGGAAAACACTCCTCTGGATGAATGCCCAGGGCTGGATTGTGTACAGCCAGGGAATGAGGTCACCCGGCACCCTGCTCCGTGCTGACTCCACCTGCCCTTCCTTAGCGCAGCAGGCACTCCGGAGATATTTAAACACAAATGCAAAGACAGTGATAAATAAATTGAAACAAATGTGTTTAATAGTCTGTCAATGCACTTAGCACCGTTCCATTTATCTAAAACTTCAGGGACGTGTGAACATCGTGTGTGCTGGAGAGCTTTTTTTCTTAACATGCAATTTTGACTGGAAGAAGCTAACTACTTAAGTCATTCAAACTTACCATTGTTTTATAATCAAATTTTCCAGCTCACAAATAACATGCCTGACTTCTAATTTACACTTTAGCTAAAGTGAAAAGAGACGCTTTTTATGCTTCTGCCTCAGAACACAGACTTTTACATTATGCTCTTACTTCACTCTGACACTAGTTATTAGTCTTTTTCTTTTTTTGCCTCAAACTTCCTAAAAGATTGGACTAATCTCTCTCAAAAAAATTACTTATTGCTACATTAGGTTGCTCAAAAAAATAAGAATTATATCTATATGCGTTACGTGTATTTATTTTTAAAATATTTTATAGAGGCACTATATAGAGCATAAAATCTAGTCTTTACAGCTGTACCATTCAGTGCCTTTCAATAAATTTACAGTTTTGCACTCAACCTCACTAGGTAACTCTGGAGCTCTCACATAGCATCCCCAGGGAAACTCCTTGTCTATCCCTGAGAAGTCATTCTATACCTTGTCCACAAACCCTGGAACCTACTAATCTATTTTCTGTCTCTATTGATGTACCTCGTCTGGACACTTAGCAGAAATTGACTAATGCAATATGTGGTTTTCTGAAGCCTATTTCTTTCACTAATCATAACATTTTCAAGGGTCATCCTTGTTTTGGCACACATCAGCACAACATTTATTTTTGGTGAAATAACACTTCATAGTATGGCTTTCATATAGTTTGTTTATGCACTGCTTGGTGGACATTTGTGTTGCTTTAACTCTTTGGCTGTTATTCATAATGTTTCTAGGAA
>PVIR01007698.1:25689-59983 GCA_004026965.1 Petromus typicus | reverse complement strand
TTGCTGCTGAGCGTGAGTTTCCACACCCAGTATGGTATGTGGTTACCTGGGATTGAACCAGGGTCCTTGAGCTTGCAAGATAGGCGCCGGGATCACTGAGCTAACTCCCTGGACCTATTTGAGTATTTCTTTGCCTTTACAAGGATACCTTATAGTATTTTTGATTCCACATTATTTATATTCTAATTCTGAGAAAATATCATTTAAAATATAGTAAAAAAATCAGTAAATCAGTAAATGGTAGAAATGTTACAATAAATCCTATTGGAGTGGAGTAAAAAAAGTCAGTGTAAGCATGTGTCCTAATACTATATATTTTTACATGATATACATCACAAACTCAGATGGTATACACATATAAAGATTACTGGATAAAAGTCTAGGTGTGCTTTTTGGAGTACAAATACAAACACACACACAATTTCTATGCTGTGAGAACTTGAATTCCTGACCTGTCTGTTGCAAGATGCACTCTCTCTGCTAATTCACTGGTGCCCAAAACTGTTCTCCAGTAAAATGATTCACGTTCCTTAAAAAGCTAATTGACTCCATTGGCACCAGGTGATTCTGTAGTGTCTCATGGTGCCACATAAACCAGAGCTGTTCTGAGAAAAAAAAAATGTTATAGTAGTTAACATGAACATGCAAAAATATCAGTCTACACTTATAAATAAATAAATGAATGCATAGCTGGAAAGAAACAAAGTAATAAGAGTTTATCACAAAACAACTTTGGTTCATAAATGTAGAATGAAATTGAAAAGTACCATTAGAATGACCCAGAAATAATTGCTCCAGGCAAGACCCACTTAAGAATGCTAAATATAGAGACTGAATATTTGAGTGGAAATGGTATTTGCATAGCTGTAAGATACCTCACCAAAACTTAAGTAAGCTCCAAGGAAACTCATGAATATACATCCTTAGATACACCAGCTTAAGCAAGTAGTGGGTTTCAACATCACTCATATGCATAGAGAGAAACATACTGTGTTTCTCTAATGTGATGAAGGATAGAATATGTAACCCTTATATTATCCTTCTAAAATCCATAATGTGAGTTTAATAATGAGAAAATAAGCAGGTTTAAATTGAGCTGTCATTTACAAACAAGCATCCAGGATATTTCAAAAGTGCCAAAGTTTAAAAATTAGTAGGATTATTAGACTAGAAAAAACTAAGATTATATGAAAATTAATTTTTTAAAACATAGCACAGATAGGATTAAAGTGGTGAAATGTGAATACTCTCTAATAATATGCTAAAGGAAAGATAACTTTTATAATTGTATTACTGTGCATATGCTAATACAAGAGAAATTGTGAAAAAGTTCAGAGTTTCTCTGCATAAGTTGTAAACCTTATGTTACAGAAATTACCTAAATCTTAGAATTCTCAAGGGTGTATCTTTATGTTTGTCAAAGAATACACAAATCTCAGTTAAAATGAGAACTAGAAACAGAAGTAGAGTGCAGGGAAAGAAATAGTTTAAAGGTAGAAAGGAAAAAAAATGGAAACATAGCTTATGTACGTAAGGGAGTGGAGGAGCTGAAGCAAGAGGAAGGGTATGGGAAAACATGAGAATCCAAAATACACCAACAACATGTAAAATTCTCAATGATGTGATCATATTGAGATCATACATGCACTGTAAAATGGCTGTATACTGTATACTTAAAATGTGCCAATAAATTCAATAAAAACAACTAACACATAAATATGAAGCCACACTGTATTGTTAATAACAGAAAAATCAGATTTATTAAGACCTAAAAAGAATTTTAATAAAATTTGGTTAAAAGATAATGAAAATCAGAACTTTTTTGAGCATAGGTGAAATGTTCTACAACACTGCATAAGACATTAAAATAATGTTCATAGGTATCAGTCTTGTAGTATAGGAAGATGGAATTTAGTGATAATTACACGCAAGCTGAAAGTTTGTGTATAGTGATTCAAAGGAGAAGAGGTGGAAGTTACCCAGAACATAAAATATCTGTGTTGATCTACAATAAAAGTGTCAGGATGGAAAGACCTTAGGTCAGGAAAAGAGAGAAATTCACCCTTGAGCAATTAGGATGAACAGCTAAAGGGGCTTCCCATCTGCCAATAAGAGCCATCACATTTCCTTCTTACAATGTATCCTGCACATACTTCTCTGTGCTATACTTTGTAGAACTTACTTTACTAACATTAAAAAATACCTAGAAGTATGGTATCACAGCAACATATGTGCACCTGAGTTTATAGAAGCTCAGTTTGTAATAGCTAAATCTTGGAAACAGACCAAACACCCATCAACTGGAGGCTGGATAAAGGAAATGTTTGAATTTTTTGTTTATTTGCTCTTTAGCAAAGTGAACTATTATTCAGCCACAAGAATGTTAAATTAGAGTCACATACTTAAATGGATATATCTCAAGTACATACTGAGAGTGAAAAAAATAAGACAAAATGTGCAAATAATGAATTGATTTTTCTACTATGAGATAGTAAAGGTATAAATGAGGTCCAGCACGTATGATAGGTATTGTGAAATAGGAAGAAAATGTTCAAAAGGAAAGGGCAAGTAAGGGAAAGTAAAGAAGGAAAAGAAAAAGTTTGATGGTAAAAATAAAATAATGGAAATTATGTATTGGTAGGTTGGAGTTTTAGGGATGGAAGGAGAATAGGGGAAAAAAAAAAGAGACTCAAGATGTATCATGCACATGTACAAATTTATAATGTTGAAAGTAACTATAATGTGTGTTATGTACCAATAGAAAAGACTTAACCCCAGAATGTAGAAAGACCCCTAGAGACCTTTTCCCATTTTTCCTAGAAGGGAGCCAATCAAACAATCAAGTAGTAGTACTTTTTGTGAGGGAAAGAAAGATTAACCCCCCACTTGTATGCATCCAACAACTCTGGCTCCCTGTAGGGCAGCCCTGCCTTTCACTCTGAGAAAAGGCAGCTTTCTGTTTTGCGAGCTCTCCACGTCGCTGAGGAAGCCAGGTCCAGATTTACTGGATACAACATAAGCAGATATTTCACTCTCTAGAAATAAAAACAACAACAAAAAATAAGGAAATCAAATAATATAGATAAAAATATCACATCTGATTGGAAAGGCAATATACCTTGCTAAGGCAAAGGTTAGGAGAGTATTTTTTTTTTTTTTTTTTTATACCTAGGAAGGTAAAGTTAAGCCTATAATTTCAGAAGCAGAAATGAGTGTCAATCCAAGGTGAATTCAAGACAGAAATGGAACCTAAATCAACATTTCAAATTCGTTGCATTATGATTCTATCAAATTGTTTCAGTGTTCTCAGAAAATGGATTATTACTACTTGCTTACAAACACTGAAGAATCTGTTTCAGTGTTGAATAAACACTTGGAGTGCGGTTTGGTGTTTTGTGTAACATGAATAGTTAGAAAGCGTGACTTGTCATAATGCAGCCATTTACGAGAAAAAATGTCAGACGGACGTGTATTTCCTGGCTTTTCTTCTGAACTGATTTTTAAAAAGAGGACCTCCACAGAACTGTATTTTTTTTTTGACATTGTTTACAAGTGAGCTGCTCTTGTTAGTGTAGGATAACTGCTTCCTGTTGCCTAGGAGCAAAGTACTAGATACGTAAACTGTCTGCGAATAGCATGCCTTTAAAAATTATCCTGGAAATAATGTCTCAGATTTTCAATTTTTCTGAATATAGAAACTCAAGCAAGAAATGAATCAATTGAAATAAAATAAATTATAGTGGACCTAGTTGGTATTTCTATACATCATAGAATTTAAAAAAAGCTTAATTCTTACAAAATTCTCAGAAAAATTAATTTCAGGATAAATATGCATTTCTTGTTTAGTGACCTAGCTCCATTTTTGCTACTCCTGATGAAATAAGGTGTCTGTGAATTGATGAATGGTCACTTTGCTTTTATTTGCAGAGCTCTTGCGTGCAGTCTTGCAGTGTCTAAACAAGTTCCACTAAACAAAAGCAAAACAAAATACCAAGTCTCAAAAAACAAGATGTACAGAATTGGACCAAAAGCAGAACAAGTGGCAAGTCTAAGCTACAGGTCATAAACTGTGCCCTCACCTCCATTGCTGTCTAAACAGTTGCTACACAAGTATATCCTTAAAAGAAGAATATCTGTATTTTCAATAGGAAATGTGATTAGAAGAAAGATGAGTGTGATATGATTGTTTCCGATATAACCCTTCTTTTTTTTCTAGCACTGAGTAAACATTGTAATAATCAATTACTAAATCGATATGTAGCTCTTTTCTTATTTTTCACTTTGAGATAGTCTCAGTAGCTGAAACATGTCTCGAATTTGTGATCTTCCTGCCTCAGCCTCCCAGAATTACAGAGGAGCAGCAGCATAACCTAATTTGTGCTGTCATTTTTGTGGGTTTTCTACGAGAACAACTTACTAAATGTTTATAATCTATAATATGAGGGGAAGGGATCAACTTGCAATTAATTCTTTAAATCAATCATCTCACCGGTTATAAATAAAATCAATAGGTTTTTGTTTGTGTATGTGTATGCTTTGTTATTGCTGTTATTTTTGGTTCTTTGATACCAGGAAAAAAATCAGGACTTTGGTCTTGCCAGACAGCTGCTTTGCCACGGAGCTACATCCCTGGACCATGTTTATTCTATATTTGGCCCATGTTTATTCTATATTTTCCTTGTCAGCTAAAGGGTATTTTTAAAAATAATTATCTCTCTCAAAACATGACTTGATACTAAAATTTATTAAAGTTTCCTATTTCTCCTATTGCTTTGTTTCCTTTATTTTTGTTATTTTATTTTTTTAGGTTTTATTTATTTTTTAATTGAAATATTTATTGGTACACTACATATACACATCATAATTGCACTTGACAATGGTATTTGTACCAGTATAAGACACAAGTCATTCTCATGCTTTTGTTTCCTTTAACTTCTCTTTGGATTCCACCAGGATTAATCAAGCTTTAGGAAGCTAATACAAACAAAAAAACATTTATGTCATAGAAAACACAAAGAAGTGATGGTGTTCAATACAGATTTGCAAACTTCTAAAAGCAACTAATGATAAGAAAAATAATTGAAAGATTTTCTAAGATTTGAATTAGATATTGGGTCATGATTAGTAGGACTTTCTTTTTTGATGGTCACACTACTATTTATGAAGGACTGAGAGTAAAGGAGGGTAATGTGTGGAAGGCACACACCACTTGTGATTTTGTCTTTTGACACCAAGTAATATAAAGCGGCAGAGAGATTTAGACAGGACTTCATTATAACAATGAGATAGGCTTTACTTACAAAAGGAAATAATATCATTTGTCACCAAATTGGGTCAAAAGAAATCTCCCAGATAGGAGATGGATTGCTCAGCACACTCTGGGTAGCATCTTAACTCATCTTTGCAGAAAAAATATTTCAGGCCATGTCAGGAAAGCCTTTGGTGGAATCAGAAAGTGAGAGAATGTAGGGAAGGTACTCCAGCTTGAGGAGCTAAAAGCAGGTCAGACTTTATAAAGGCCTGAGACACTCCCACGTAGATAAGCGAGAGCCTATTTTTAAGGGTATGAGGTGTGAGAGAACCCATTTTTAAGGGTTTGAGGTGTCATGGAGCCTGGTTGATCACTATTTCAGTTCTGGTTTAGCAGGACAGTGCTAGCTGAAGTGCTTAACACACAATCTGGTTTCCATGAAATGACTGTTTCCACTTGGGGCTGTTTACTCAGTTTTGTGGAGGCTCTGTCAAAACAAAAGCTGGCTTTAGATTAGGGAAATGACCAAAGACTTCTAGACACTCACTTGTGGCTAAATATCTGTGAATTTATCTTGGCGTCCTTTGTTTTGAAAGTATAGTGGAAGGGTCCATACAGACAGAAATAGTGAGATGAAGTGCTCAGTAAAATTTCCAGCAAATCCTAGCTGTAGAGTTAAATCTTCCCTGGAATCTCTGGTGAACAGAACATGAGGTTAGTAGCTACAGTTATTTACTCCTCTCCATAGTTTTATACTATGTAACTGGACTACTGTATATATTCCCTCTATTAATTGCTAACTTAGCTTTTTATATAGGCCTCTTTATAAAAATTGAAATCTGTATTGGTACATTACATATACATATAATGATTGTACTCAACAATGAGAATTTGTACCAGTATATGACACAACTTAATTCTCATTTTTCCCATAGCCCTACTCACACTACCACCCCCTATATACATAAATTTTGTTTCCTTGCCTTTTTGTTATAATCTCATTAGTTTTTCCTCTTCACCCTATTTCACTGAGTATTTTCTATTTCATAATATATATATCACACAATTATAGAACACATTTACATCTTTATTTTCTCTTACCAGAGAAAAGATGTGATATTTACCTATCTGTGACCTATTTATTTCACTTATGAGAATATTCTCAAGGCATGTCCATTTAAGTATAAATGATTCAAATTTAGCATTTTTTATGGCTGAGTAATACTCCATTCTGTAGAAGAACCACAGCTTTTTTATCCAGTCTCCAGTTGACGGACTTTTGTGTTGTTTCCAAGATTTAACAATGACAAACTGAGTTGCTACAAACATGGATGCACATATGTCACTGTTGTATGTGTCTTTTAATTCCTTTGTGTATATACCTAGCAGAGTGAAGGCTGGGTCAAATAGGACCTCCAATCCTAGCTTTTTGAGAAATCTCCAAACTGATCTCCATAGGGGTTCTACGAGTCTACAGTCCTACCAACAGTGGAGAAGGGTTGCTTCTTCTCCACAGCCTCACCAACATTTGTTGCTGACTAATTCTGACATGACAGCCATTCTTTGTGGAGTAAGATGAAATCTCATTGTTGTTTTCATCTGCATCTCTAAAATGGCTAATGATATTGAGCATTTCTTCATATACTTCTTAGCTGCTCTTACTTCTTCCTCTGAAAAGTATCTGTTCATTTCAGATGCCAATTTTTAAATTGGGTCTTTAAATTTGGGTGGGCTGATTTTTTAAAAACTCTTTATATATTTCAGATAGTAACCCTTTGTCTGAAAAGAAGCTGGTAAAGATTTTTCCCACATTGTTGGTTGCCTTTTTGCTCTGTTAGGGGTTTCCTTTGCTGTTCAGAAGCTTTTTAAAAGAATGAAGTCCCATTTGCTGATTTCTTCTGCGAATTCATGTGCTATAGAGGTTTTTGTTAAAGAAGTCTTTCTCTAAACCAATGTCTTCAAGAGTTTTACCTACCCTGTTTTGCAGCAGGTTTAGAGCATCTGTTTTAATATTTAGGTCTCTTTTCCACTTTGATTTTAGCTTGGTACATCATGAAAGAGATAGGACTAGCTTTAGTCTCTGGCAAGTGAAAGCCCAGTTTTTCTAGCACCGTATGTTAAAGAGGCTATCTTTCCTCCATTGGGGATTTTTGGCTCCTTTGTCAAAGATGAGGTGGCTCAGTGTATCTGGTGTAGTTTCTGGATCTTCTAGTCTACTCCATATAGAAATTTATGGGACACAATGAAAGCAGTTCTATGAGGAAAATTCATAGCAGTGAAGGCCTATATCCAGAAAACAGAGCAAGCTCAAATAAAAATGACTCAAAAGAGAGGAGCAAGAAAAACCAAAAGCTCACACTAGTCAAGAAATTACAAGGATCAGGGTAGAAATTAATGTAATAGAAACTAAGAAAAAGGTACAAAAATTCAATGAATTGAAGAGTTGGTTCTTTGAGAGGATGAACAAAATTGATAGACCCTTAGCCAACTTTATTAAACAAAGGAAGGAAAAGGCTCATGTCTATGCTATTTGGAATGAGAATAGAGAAATTACCACAGACACATAGGAAGTCCAGAGGATAATAAACACCTATTTTGAAAATTTATAAAACAGAAAATCTAGAAGAAATGGATGGTTTTCTAGACACACATGAACTCCCAAAGATGAATAAAGAAGATATAGAAATGTTAAATACCCCAATATCAATCTATGAAACTGAAAATGTAATAAAAAACTTGCCAACAAAGAAAAGTCCTGGACCTGATGTTTTTACTGCTGAATTCTATAAAACTTTTAAAGAAGAGTTAGTGCCTCTACTTCTTAAACTCTTTAATGAAATTGAAAGGAAAGCAGTACTCCCAAACTCATTCCTGGAAGCAACCATTACCCTGATTCCAAAAGCAGAGAAAGACCCAACCGAACAAAGAGAACTACAGGCCAATATTCCTAAAGAACATCTATGCAAAAATCCTCACTAAGATACTGGCAAACAGAATACAGAGAATTATCAAAAAGATTATATACCCTGACCAAGCTGGATTCATCCCAAGGATGCAAGAATGGTTCAACATAAACCAATAAATGTTATACACTATATTAACAGGCTTAAGGACAAAAATCATATGGTCATCTCAATTGATGCAGAAAAAGCATGTGACAAAATACAACACACACTTATGTTCAAAATTCTACAGAAGATTGGAATAGATGGTCTGTATCTCAAACTAATAAAAGCTGTCTATGAGAAATAATCAGCCAGCATCATACTAAATGGTCAAACATTGACTTTCACACTAAGATCAGGAACAAGACAAGGGTGTCCTCTCTCACCACTTCTGTTCAATATAGTTCTGAAAATATTAGCCATAGCAATGAGGCAAGAGAAATAAAAATAAAAGGAATAAAGATAAGAAAATATGAAGTTAAATTGTCATTATTTGTTGAAGACATGATACGCTATCTAGAGGATCCTAAAAACTCAATTAAAAAACTGCTGGACCTAATCCCCAAATTTAGCTGCATAGCTGGTTACAAGGTTAACGTTCAAAAATCAGTAGCTTTTGTATACACAAACAGTAGACCTACTGAGATAGAAATTAGGGAGTCAGTCCCTTTCAAATAGCTCCCCAAAAATAAAATATCTAGGAATAAATCTAACAAAGGCAGTGAAAGACCTCTACTCTGAAAACTATAGCACTCTGAAAATGGAGATAGAAGATGAAATCAAAAAATGGAAAGACATACCTTGCTCCTGGGTAGGAAGAACCAATATTATCAAAATGGCTATACTTCCAAAAGTACTATACAGATTGAACATAATCCCAATTGAAATACCAACAGCATATTTTACAGATCTAGAGAAAAAAAAAAATCCAAACTTTCATCTGGAACCACAAAAGACCTAGAATAGCCAAAGCAATTCTAAGCAACAGGGACATGGTGGGGAGTATTACAAACCTGAACCTAAAACTATAGTATACAGCCACTGTGATACAAACTGCATTGTACTGTCAAAGTAACAGACTTGAAGAACTCATACTTTCTTAATAAATAAATAAATAAATAAATAAATAAATAAAGGTGTCTTTGAGGATTCAGCGTCCTTCTTTTATGGTGTGGTTTACTCCCTTTAGTATCACAAAATGGGTCCATCAGTGTCAGGAACCATGCCCTCTAAATACAATCTCCAATAGTTAGAAGATTTGTCTGAGTGATTTTATAAATGTTGATCCAGTTAGCATGGAATGTTATCATTAACGTCTAGGTCTAAAATGTCTCTCCTTTGATCTATTTACTTAAAATTTTTTAAAAAATAAATAAATACACACCTTCCTTATCCAGTCTCCTATTCACTGGTATTTTGACTGTTTCCAAGACTTAGCTATTACAAACAGCTGTTGTAAACAATAACAGCACATATATCATTGTGGTATGATTCTTTTGATTCTTTACTGTATATACCTTTCAGAAAAATAGCAGGGTCAAAAAGGACCTCCAATCCTAGTTTTTTGAAGAATCTCTGCCCTGATCTTCATAGTGGTTGCATCACTCTACATTCCCATTATCAGTGGATAAACATTCTTTTCTCTCCACAGCCCTTTTAGCATTTGTTGTTGGGTGATTTAGTGATTTAGTGGTAGCACCCATTCTTTGTGGAGTGATAGAATTTCAGTGTTGTTTTCATCTGCATCTGTCGAATGACTAGCGATGTTGAACATTTTTTTATGCTTCCTAGCTGTTTTCACTTCTTCATCTGAAAATGTCTGTTCATTTTAGATGCCTGTTTTTTAATTCAGTCCTTAAATTTGGGGGAGAGTTGATTTTTTAAAGTTTTTTTATATACTCAAGATAATAGTTATTTGACAAAGAAACAGCTAGAATTTATTTTTTTTTCCACACTGCAGGTTATCTTTTGCTCTGTGGGTGATTTCTCTTGTATAGAATCTTTTAATAATATGAGATTCCAGTTGTTGATTCCTTCTGCTAGTTCCTATGCTGCAGATATTTTGTTCATCTGTAAATACTGTATCTGTTTTCTAGTATGAGAAGCTGAAGGTGTATAGGAATACCAAAGTATCTGATAGATATTATGAAATAGGAAGGATATGTTCAAAAGGAAAAGAGAAAGGGCAGTAAGGGAAAGTAGAGAAGGGAAAGAGAAACTTTGGTGATGGAAAAAAGGAAGCAAAGCTCATGTATACAGTGGGGTAGTGGTAGTGGAGATGACAGGGAAATGAGAAAAAAATGAGAAGTCATGTCATGTCCTCATACAAATTTTCAATGTCGATTGTGATCATGATGTACATATAAAATGTACCAGTAAAATCAATTTTTAAAAATAGAATTTCTTGGGCAGGGGAGTTAGCTCAGTGGTCCCGGCACTTATCTTGCAAGTGCAAGGGCCCGGGTTCGATTCCCTGGTAACCACATACCATACTGGGTGTGGAGACTCACGCCCAGCAGCAACCAGTACCACATACCACAGTGCCGGACATGGTGGCTCACGCCTGTAATCCCAAAACTCGGGAGGCAGAAGCAGGAGGATTGCTGTGATGTGAGTTTGAGGCTGAGCTCAGGGCCAGCCTGAACTACAAAGCGAGACCCTGTCTCAAAGAAAAAAAAAAAAAAACCCTAAAAAATTAGAATTTCTTCCCCAAATTCTCCACGTGATTGGATCATTGAGGTTGTAATTTCATTAGCAGATTAATCTTATTATTGATTTTATGGATGAGTTTGATATGAGTAGGATGAATCACTGGGAAGTAACCTGGGAGACAATATTCCTGTCCTTTCCTCTGCTGTTTACACTCTACTTTCAGGAGGACATAATACGAGCACTTTCTTTGCCATACTCCTCTCTTTTGCTATTTCTGACTTCAAGCTGATTGAACATTTATGAACTAAGACCTCTAAAACCATGGGCCAATATAGACTTATTTTCCTTTAAACTGTGGGTGGAAAATGTTATGCCTCAGAAACAGGAAAGTGACTCATACAGACAAATACATACTGGGGAAGTTTCATTGTTACTGTAAATGTACCTGAGCATGTGGTTCAAGGCCTTTGGCAGACTGATGGGAGGAAATGAGAAAGGTTCTGAGAGGTCAGTTAGAGAAGTTATAAAATTTTTGAAGAGAGATTGGTGACAGACACTTGGAAGCTCAAGTAAATAAAATTCTGATAGGAAAGTAAACAGTAAAGTCAGACTCATAAAGTCTCAACTGAGAATCTGTATTGTACTGGAAACTGAATTAGAGGCTTCATGTGTTACAGTCTGGCAACAAACATGCTCACATTTTGCACATGTTCTAAGACTTGTGTAAGGCTGAATTTAAACATAGCTCACTAATTGACTTTGTGGAGGAAATTTTAAGAGAAGTCAATAGTAAGACTGAAGCATGGGTATTTCTGGCTGATTACTGTCACCGGTATACTGAAAATCAAGATCAAAATGTGAAGTTCAAAAATACAAAAATGTTGAAATTTGACTAGAAGTGAAGTGTCTACAAACTTGGGGTTACAGAGAATGTGGTTGCTGAAAGACTGCATTAAAAAGAAGCCAAGAAGTATACTTTGCATCAGGACAACAGTTAAGATATTTTGTGGATGTGCAAGGAAGTGGCTGGACTCCATGGATCACTGTCTAAGTCTATAAAAATGGAAACTCTTTTGAAAGAGTTTAGTTTCTTAAGCGGGTTCTGGTGTGTCCTGTTTAATAACAGCTATACAGGAAATGAAACACCAAGTTCAGCAATGTGGGCACTGAGAAGCAGTCAGGATTAGCTCTGTGACTCTTCTTGTAACCCTGTAAATTCATTGTAGTTTGATGCACATTTTAGCTACATTGTAATTTTACTGTATGCAAAATGCTTGACATAGCCTCAGAGGCCATCAACTCATGACTTCTTGAAAGGCCAACAGCTATTCTTGTTCCCAAAAAACTCTCCTAATCTTCTCATTTGGTTCTTGAGTTCACTTATTGATGCTGTGAGATCAAAAATTGACACACTTAACATCTAAGTTTGCTGATGTTTTCCTCCTGACAATGAGAAAGCATAGTAATACAATTTTTGCAAAATTATCTCATTTGCAGTTTTATGAACTGTAAATATGTGTATAGCTTTCAAAATATGAAAGTAATTATTAATTATCAATTAATTATCAATTATTTGTGTATGTGATAAGGTCAGTGTATATGGTGAATACTTAAATTTTAATTGATCCAATATAGGTAAAGATATATAACCATTAATTCCTTTCAAATTCTTTCTCCTCATTTCAAACACATTTAATTATTATTGTCCTTATTGCTTTCAGAAGCATTTTTGGAAGACCTCTTTTGAGAGTGTCTATATGAAGCCCTATAAAAATACCTCGAATGCTATTGCAGAGTGATAGCCAATGGTAAGGTAGAATCACAAAAACATCACATGTATCTTCACCTACTTTGTTCACCAAGCCTGGCATCACATGACCTTTATAATCACGTGACTGTTTCCCAAAGTCAAAATTCTCATGAAGGTAAATGACTTGAATCAATTCGGGAACTGAAGTTGCCACAATGATGCAGTTACACATTCATGAAGGAAGACTTCCAGATCTGCTTCAGAAAGTGATATCATCAAAGTCTATTGGAAGCAATTTTTGAGAATTATCGCAATTGCATATTTATCTGTAATTTATTTTTATTTTTATTTTTTTAGACAGCGTCTTGCTTTGTAATTCAGGCTGGTCGTGAACTCAGCCTCAGACTCAGCATTCCTCCTACCTTGGTCTCCCGAGTGCTGGGATTACAGATGTACGCCCACTACTGGGGACTGAACTAAGAACCTCGCATTTACAAGGCAGGCGCTGGAACCACTGTGCTAAATCACTGGCCCTCACTGTAGTCAATTTTTAAGTTTTAATCATTCACCACAGTTTTCAAGTACACATCATAAATAAAAATCCAAAACACATGGTAAGCCACAAAATATCTACCAACATGGAGAGATCTGTTTTTAAATAACTGACAAGTGTCAAAAAGTAAGAGAAATTTTCTCTGTAACTTTCAGAATGTATAAAATGAGATAGGTTGCAATCTTTCCCAAGTATAAACTACACTGGTAAGTGAAATACATGATACACATGAGCTTAAATACCACATAGGGCTTCTCACATCAGAAAGCCAAATCACAAATAAAAAGCAAAGTAAAAGTAGGTAATAAGACATAGGGAGATAGATTTTTCTCAAATGGGAAGAGCACCAAGAGATGGAGGGAAGGGATTAGAGGTAAAGGGAGAGAATGAACAATGAGATAGAGATGCCTTGTGTATGTGCACCTGCTCTACACAGGACATGGCAATATAATGCACTGCAAACATGTGCTAATAAATGAAATCAATAACATAAATGCTATGCCCCTCACATGTTTTGTTTCTAATACATAGAAAAAGTGTGTGTGTGTTTACCATGTTCTAATAAAATTTCTTCAAATTTTGAAATAATAACATGCTCTTTTAAAAATAAAATGCCTGTGACTCATTGGTAATATAAAACTGTTTTCACACTTGATGACATATTAATTGTTAGGTGTTTTTCAAGCTTGTGTTCTGTACAACTTATTGGAGAAGATTCTGGAAAGTAATCATAACAAGATTTTCAATACGAAAGTGGAAGAGTAATTTGTTCAAATCAATTAGAGTAAAAATCCCATATGTTATTGGTTTGTAGATTATATTATAGAACTAAAGATTGTTCTACTGTACTGATAAGAACAAAAAACAACTTTATTTCTGTCTGTCTTCTAACTTCATTTCCAGATCTGTAAGACGAAAGGTGAGGATTCCCCAGTTCACTTGAATGTAAGAGCATGAACTACAAGGCAGTAGGAAAGGGGAGGGGTATAAACATCACCAAAATATAGAAGATAAAAGGTTCATGTGGGAAACAAATCAGTGCTAAGCTCTGAAATGTCTACTTCTGGTTACTGCTGCACTTAAAGAAGTGCACAGCTTGCTCAATGTTGTCTATTTCATTACTTCAACCATAGTTTCTTCTTGACATCAGATTCAAATACACTTGAGCTCATGCTTATTGTATTACACTTTTTAATCAGAATTCCATTTGCATCTTTTTTCTATCCATCATGCATTTTTTACATCGTCAGAATATTTAGAAAATATTGACTCATATCTTGCACATCACTTGGGCAACTCTTCCTCTACAATTGCAAGTGTGATGGAAGAACTCTTTTTCCCTCACAAAAAATTGCCAGACTGCACTCAATACAGTTTATTCCATTTATGCATGTCTATACTTCATCATCTTTTAATCAGTTCTAAATTAATTGGTTATTTTCTTTTGTTTCAAATAGCATTTTGATTGTCAAATATCAAATACAGCATTCTCGATGGTGGAACAAACAGTCCACATAGTGAAGAAGGCCAGGTTTTCTGCATAAAAATAGAGAGTAGGTATTAGGCTGAGAACAGATGGTGAGATAGGCATAGAAGACCTATTTAATATGTTCTCTCTTTTATAGAGTAAAGGCTGTGTATGCCAAAAGCAAATGTCTAGGTTGATTTTATCTCAATCCTATTCCATCTGCTTTTTAATTAGTGTCAACTCCTTTCTGCTTTTTAATTAGTGTCAACTCCTTTCTATTTTCTTTTGGTATTATTAATTGCTCATGAGTTTTAGCTTCCAATGCTATTGAGAATGATTGGATTTTACATTTTGAATTTTAGTGGCAATTAAGTAGTGAATAACTTATTAAACCCCAGCCTGAGAAGAATGCCTCCCTAGATTTTAAAAGTAAGAATTACTTATTCAAGAAACTTTTAGAAGTTATTGATTAAAGTCCCTGTCAGGTGAAAGTGATTCCATCCTTTCATTTCTCCAAATATTTTAGTAACTACCGTATGATTGTCATGTTCTATGTTCATGAGAAAATGGCTGAGTGCACACACTTTTTATTTTACCTAATTTGATATTTATTAAGTGGAACATATACAATTGCATGAATGATAAGTTCATCTATAATAAAAACAAAACAGAGTTGTAGATGTTTGAGTGTGTGGAAAGTAGATAGCATTGTCTAAGTGCAATAAACTTGAAAGCTCAGAGTAATGACAATAAACACATTTATAGAAACTTAAAAATATTAAAATAGGAAAGATGAAATATGGAGGCATGTATGGATAGGGGAAATAGAAGTTGAGATAACCTGAGTGGAAAAGCATGGAATTTGAGATTCTTCAGGAGTGATTTACACTGAGATCAGTGGGTGGCTAGTCTATATTTTACAATTTATTTCTCCTTCTTTCCTTTCTACCATCCTCCCTTCCTTTATTTCTGTGGTATCATGAATTGGACCCAGGGCCCTTTTTACTGCATTACATCCTTGAGCTTCCCTAAGTTTTAAATTTGCCAACTCTAAAATCCAACTTGTAGTCCTACAGGATTACACCATCATATGCAGCTCAAAGCATATATTTAAATAAATATGTTAGCAGGACTCAGTAGGAGTTGCTAAAAAGTTTCCAGTTCCATTTTACAAAAAGAATGCTATCTTTTAACAGAATATCACTCAGGTTCTTTTCAAAGAACTGTAGACTTGGAGGAAAGAGAGTACAAAGTATATACCAGTTTTTCATTTAAACTTCCCTGTCTTCTATGCAGGTGAAAGAAGAATACAAAAATTCTATACCTGCCATTTTCTGACAAATTCCAAAAGCAATAGGCAGATTTGCTTCCTTGGAATAATAGGTCTAGCAGAGTTAACCTGGCCTGACTAATGCTTGGAAAGGCTACTTTTATTCTGCAGAATTCATCTGTGTTCTGTATGAGACCCAGTTAGAAGTTTTTTGAAAAGACTGCATCTCAGAAGACTGTCCTCCAGAAAGTGGCAATGAATAGAAGCATTGATCAAAAGTTAGATTCTGAAATAATACTCTTGTCATCAAGATGTAATGCATCATTCATGTTTGTCTTCTTTCTTATTCTTGGAACAATGCATATAAACCTCTCCAATCATAAGACATTTATCTTTCTAATTCTAAAAATGTATAACATGTACACTATGGGCACATTCAGATGAATGACTTACTCCTAATATGTGAACCTTAATAGTTTCATCAGATGTTCCAGCTGTCATGTCTCATATTCTACAGAAAAACATATCTATGTATCTGTATATCTGGATACTCAAAGAGAAAACAAGCCTTTATAATACTTTCAATTTTCTAATATAATCTGGAGAGATCTTAAGCAAGATAGTGTTCATTTTCTTAAAATGATTTTCATGGCTGCTATGAATTTATTCAATTATCATTTAGCAGAGTTTTATTATAAATCTTTTACTTGCTATGCACTGGTTTGTTCAATATATTTACGATGATAATTTGTCACTTTCTAAATTAGACTCTCAGTGACACTTACAGAAGAGTCTTGTATCTTCCTGCAATCTACAACCTACTTATTTCTATTAATATGGGTTGTATAATTCCATAATTTTATTTTTGTTTCTTGTCTATTGCTCTCATTGTATATTTAATTTTTGCCAAAGCTAACTCAATAAAGAATATTTTAATTTCATTTCAAGACAGGCTAACGTATGCTCAGGACAGAAATAGATTTTCTGAGTATGGCTGAGAAGAAAAATGGGAGTCAGACACAAGACAGGTTCATGCCCTGGATTTCCTTTTCAGATGCATTTATAGTGGTGATCACTTTTAATCTTCCTTTGCTCTAACTCTCAGGTGGACACACGCCAACTTTTGTGACTGTAACTTTCCCATCAGTTTTAACACTTAGCACTTCTGTTTCTGCATGTGTTCCTTTATTTAAGGTTTGAGTGAGTTACACTTATACCTCTCAGGTCTCTTCTTGACTTTGATGCCAGTTTCTGTAGCCACATCCTGCCATTTTTGTCAGTGATGAATGGGGTTGACTATATGGTCTATTTGGTTTCTATCATCTTTTATGCATCATTTACTGTGAACAAAAAAAAAATGTAGGGTGTATTATTTATTTTAAAAAGCTACTAAAACTAACACAAAAATGATGAAATGAATACAGTATGATTTAATAATACATACTACAGAACTATTTAGAAATCATACTTTTTCATTAAATTACTTCTGTGCAATATACCATGTTATTTGTGACTGAACATGTTGCTTGATGATATTGTTGCTTCATTTTCACTATTTTATTTTCTTATCTAATATGCAATCACTGTAAGGCCTTTAGTGTAACTGCATATCTAGGAAGGATGCTGGATAATAATAAAAGGTTCAGTATTAATAGATTATCAAAACTGCATGATGGTGAAATAATACATTTTATTTTTTGGAGTTCATTTTTCACACCAGAACAATGTCATCTTTAAAAATTAAGTGAATATCCATAAACTAAGTATTTTAAATGAGATTCATAGGCTTACACTCTAATTTCACAGAGATGATAAAAATAATATTTCCAGTGTATTTTGTTAGTTTGAAATCACGAAATTCAATAAAGTTAATACTACACTGTATTTATGTTTAACAAAAGAAAATTTTGGAAGCTAGGAGTGTAGAAACTAAAATATCTGTTTCATAAAAATATTTTGAACACCAGAACAGTTTAACAACATGACACATCTCTTTCAAGAAATTCTAAGTCAAAGAGCAGCTGCTGTCATCAGAGGCATTCAAATGCTGTGGAGTCTGCAGCAAGGGGACTTGTCAACAGTCTGTCTGAACACAGCTGTGGCTGGGATGTTCCAGATGACCCCCCATCTGGAGAGGACTATGGCGCTTCAGAAAGATTCTCAGCAGAGCTGAGAGGGCCAGTGGAGTAGGTCAAACACAAGGCCAGATGGCAAGGTAAGTGAAAACACTTCATGCTTTCAATTATGAAAAAGTCATGAATTATTAAATATATCCAAGTATCTAAACCTATTACCTCATTAAAGAGCATATTTGGAGTTTCAGAGTAGAGGGAGATATATGTGAATTTAAGTTTGGGCTGTTTTTCTATGTAAGATATTAAATGAAGCCATGAGACTCTTCCTGACATTAAAATCTGCCTGTAGAAGCCTGCAGAATTATTAGGAAAAACCTTTTCGAAGCTCATTGCTTAGTCTCTGCTTGAAACTAAATTTCAAGCTTCAAATAATTAAAGTAGACTCATATTTTAATATTTTCAGGAATAATTTTTAATAAAATATGCATAAAACAAAATATGTGAAGCTCATGTTTAACTCACAACTGATGGTTTTTCAGTTATCCTGCATTTTTCAGAATTACAATTATTAAATTTTTACATACACTGAATATATCATGAAAATTATGGGGTCACTTAAATTACCATAAAATCACGCAGGTTAAACAATAGGTATATAAATATTGAACTTTCTCAGTTGCAAATTAAGAGACAATGAAAAATATACAGCATATGGTGATTCTAGTGAAAATATCAATATTTTTAATATTGATAAAGATGATAAGTAAAATTTTTGAAGTTTTAATACATTTTTAGTGCAATCAAACTATTAAGATAGTTTAACTTATATCCGTGAATTTGCATCTGATTTTATGCACACATTACATGGAATGTGCTTAGAAAGTTTTGAAATCATTAAAATAAACATTTGTCATGAATATAAAATATTCTTAAAATTTTTACATTGTAAATTTCTTTTTACATAGTTTTATGGTGAATTATTGATAAACTATGAATTGGAGTTTGAAATATTGATAAACATTACATTATTACTGATGTGATTTTTTTCAGTTATTTCTTTTGAAACAATATTTATAATTATGTAAGTTTAGGTTAAAGTACATTTACATTTTTTTTTTCTGAAACACCACCAGTACTCACATGAAGTGTCTTTTAATACTTCTACTATTATTACTACTACTACTACTACCACTACTACTACTACTAATAATAATATATACTATGTCCCATTTTGCCACTACTTTTAGTCCTAGCTCTATAGTTTGTGACACTTCTCAGTCAATTCAGATTTTTACCATTTGGTTTAACAAAGATTTTCAGAAAAAAAAAAAAAAAAGATCATCAAATTCACAAGTGGAAACAGACAATCAAACTGTTGACAAAGCCCTTGTCACCGCTCACGAGCTGGACTGTTGATGTAAAATCCGGGTCAGTTGCTGTTTCTGTTTCAGGATTAGTGCTGAATGAGCAATGTATGCCATTGTTTAAAACCTGGTGGAGTTGGTTTCTGTAAACTGAAAATTTCATAATTACCATTGTTCTTTTAGTTTATACACTCATATGACTGCGAGTTAGTGTGAGCTGTGTTTTCAGATAGTTCAAATATATTTGAAATTGAAGAAAATGTAAAATGGAAAATTTCAAAATAAATTGATCAATAAGTGACTTGTGCCCTAAAATTTTGTCTTAATTTGCAAGGTAAATTAATTTAATTTACAAGGTACCTTAATTTACAAGGTAAATTAATAGTTGAATTAAACATGGAATTTAATAAATGTAACAGAGGCAAAGACACACACACAGAGAATTTTAAATAATTTGAGGGAATATAAAGAACAATTATATCTATGGAAATTATCAAACTTGATATCATCTGTCAGCTAATGCTCAATGAAAAAAAAAAGGAATCAATTTCAGTACCATACTATCTAATATTGCATCATACAAATATTGTTAGAAAGGATCTTAAATATAGAAAATCACCAAAAATGTATACGCCATTTAGGGAAATATAAATAATTAATATCAAGTTCATTGAGCCATTAAGGGATTAATACAAGTTATCTTTAGCCTCCACAATTAAAAATGATGCTCAAAGTAGTGACCATTAGCTTCAGTCATTTATTAGTACAACGAATTGCATCTTTGGTAACATGGTGATTGAGATTGCTGTATATGCATTTTGATTTCTTCACTGTGTAGTGAGTTTTGTGTGATATACAGCATCCTCTAGGATCTCCCATGCAAGGGTATCACCATCTGCTGGAAAAAGATCAAACTGGTTGTTTTCTTGAATTGTACCATGTTTTCTGATAGATTTGGCTTGTGTGTGTGTGTGTGTGTGTGTGTGTGTGTGTGTGTGTATGTATGCACAGTCATTTGTATGTATGAAATCTGTTATGTTAAAAACAGTATAAGATAAGGGCTGGAGATTAGCTCCAGTGGTTCTAGCACCTGCCCTGCAAGAGTAAAGTCCTCACTTTAATCACTGGTACACCCCCTAAAATAAACTTGAATTGTCTCGACTATTTTATTAAATAGTTAATAAAATATGTCCCTGGGGTCTAAAATTATATATGAAAGATTCTTACACAAGTTACACTGTAAAACCATTTCATTGCTCAGTCATTTACAAATGCCCAGTCGTGATGTACCATGGGAGAAGGCATTCATCTTCCACTGTAGTGGTACAGTGCATAGCTAAAGCAACAACCTCAGAATGCATGCTCTGTTGAGTACATATACAAACTACCTTTTTCTGTCCTGAACAACTTCATTCATTCCTAAATATCTTTGTCATGGACAAAGCAAAAAACAAATTCTCTCAGGAATGTTCACTTTTTCCTATTTCTTGGAATCTTTTTTTAAAAACCGAATTCTTTGTTGGTACATTTTATATACACATTATGAGCACACTCAACATTGAGAATTTGTACCAATACATGAGTGAATTCTAATTTGTCCCATTCCCATGCCCACAATACAACTTTGCTACCCAGTATTTGCATATGCTTTTTCTTTTTTTACTATTCCATGTTTTCTTTCCCCTGGCTACTTACCTCTTACCTTTTCCCTTTGATTATTTTCTATTTCCCAATATCACTCATACATTCTAGAACTCATTTACATCTTCAGATTCTCATACCAGAGAAAAGATATGGTACTTACATATCCGTGACTGATTTATTTCATTTACAAGTATGTCCTCAAGATATGTCCATTTGAGTATAAATGACTCAAACTTATCATTCTTTATGGTAGAGTAATTCTCCATTTTAATACAACAATAAAAAAAGACTCACATCTTCTTTATTCATTCTCCTGTTGATGGGTATTTGGGCTGCTTCATAGATTTATCTATCACAAACTGAGCTGCTATGAACACATGTTCACATACATTGTTATGACACGGATCTTTTAATTATTTCATATATATCCCTAGGAGGAGAACAGTAGTGTCAAGTGGGCCTCTGATCCTATTAAAAAAAACAAAACAAACAAACAAACAAACAAAACAAAATGTCTCATTTTTTGTAGTTCAAACTGGCCCTCAGCTCCGCCTTGAATTCACAGCAATCCTCCTGCCTCTGCCTCCTGAGGGAAGGGATTACAAGTGTGAGCCACCATGCCTGGCAATGTGGTATGTGGTTCTGATGGCTGGTGGGTGTGACTCTCCTTGCCTCGTACTATTGTATGTGGTTACTGGGGATCGAGCCCAGGCTCTTGCACTTGCAAAGCAGGCATCGGAACCACTAAGATAAATCCCTAGCCCTCTAACCCTAGATTTTTGAGGAATCTCCACACTGATCTCCAACAGTGGTTGCACCAGTCTACATTCTCACGAACAGTGGAAAAGTGTTCTTTTCTTCTGACAGCCTTGCCAACATTTTTGTTGGCTAATTTTGTAGTACCAGCCATTCTTTGTGAAATGAGATTAAACTCAGTGTCATTTTGAGCTGCATCTGTTGAATGACCAGTGATGCTGAGTATTTCTTCATATGCTTCTTGGCTGCTTTTACTTTTTTCTCTTAAAATTTTCCATTCATTTCAGATGCCCGTTTTTGAATTAGAACTTTAAATATGAGAAAGTGGTTTTTTTCAAGCTCTTTATAATATTGTAGATAGTAGCTTTTTATCTAAAAACAGAAGTTCTACAAGAGAAATTCGTAGCAGTAAACACCTACACCAGGAAAACCAAGTGAGTTCAAATAAACAGTCTAATGCTGAACCTCAAGCTACTAGAAGGAGAGCAAGACAAACTCAAAGCTCATCCTATGGAGGAGAATATAGAATAAGAGCAGAAATCAATATAATAGAGACTAAGAGAAAGATTCAAAAAATCATTGAATCGAAGAGTTGGTTCTTCTAAAGAATGAACAAAAAAGAAAAGAGTTAACACAAATACTTTTCAAAATGTTTAATGAAATTTAAAGTGAAACCATATTCTCAAACTCATTCCTGGAAGCAATTATTACATTGGTTCCAAAAGCAGAGAAAGACTCAACCAAAAAAGAGAACTAAAAGGCAAGGAATTTCTGCAGTGGTTCCAGCACCTACTTGGCCAGAACAAGGTCATGAGTTTGATCCCTGGTAACCACCTACAAAGTGCTGGGCCTGGTGACTCATACCAACCAGCAATCAGCACCACATAGCACAATGCTGCGGTCATGGTTACCCATACCTGTAATCCCTGTAATCCCAGCACTAGGGAGGCAGAGGCAGAGGCAGAGGCAGAGGCAGAGGCAGAGGCAGAGGCAGAACAGTCCAATATCTCTAATGAAGATTGATTAAAACATCTTCAGTAAGATACTAGCAAACAGAAGACAGAGAGTCATCCAGAAGTTCATACATTCTGACCAAGTTGGATTGATCCCAGGGATGCAAGGATAGTTCAACATATGCAAATCAATAAACATAATACACTATATTAACAGACTCCAGGACAAAAACATATGTTCATCTCAGTGGATGTAGAAAAAGCATTTGACAGAATCCAACACCCATTCGTAATCAAAATCCTACTAAAAATTCGTATAGATGTACTTTCCTCAAACTAGTAAAAGCTTGGAATATTTAAATTAAAACTTTGCTGCTATTTTTTTTTTCACAGGCTTTCCAGGTTTGGCTTTTGATTTCTTGTTGGGAGCCGTTTCCTGCAGTGTCATGGCTGTCCATGCAGGAGAGAAAAAATTGGCCTGATTTCTGGATCAGAGCCCAACATTGTCTTCTTTACTCGAGGATAATTACTGTCTTTGCCAGATTAAACTAAGAACCTTTATACACCCTCGTGCCAGATTAAATTAAGAATATTGTCAATGCACCCCACCCGCCAGTTCTTTCACTAACTTTTTTCTTTTCTGTACACGTGAACGAAGCTAGTCAGCTCAAGGGCGGTACTTAAGAATTGTATAAAAGAAGCCTGCTAAATAAAAATGGCTCTCATTCGGTACTGACTGATGAGCCCTTCCAAGTCCCGCTGTCCTGTCTTTACTTATTTCTCATCCTAGCCCCTCGGCTCAATCACCCCGTTGCTCTGCCTGGCTGACACCGCCATACCCAGCGGTGAGACCCCGGCAGTTTGTTCCTCACACTCACCTACTTTCCCCTCATTTGATGAATTTCACCCCCTACCAAGTGAACTACCTCGTGTCACCCGAGCATTGTAGTTCTTAGACTGCACCATGTTTATGCTGGCTTCTCCTTAGCTCATTAACTTTATTACTCCTTTCAAAATGGATTTTTTAAAAAATATTGGAAACATTACATTATCTCCCAAATATGAAATTAATAAACGAGTGTGTTTCCATAGAATTCACTGTACCCAGTGATAGCATTTTGAAATACTCAATAAACAAAAACTTAGGATAGGAAATGCCATATTCAGATTGTGCATGATCTCGAACTTTCTGTGGAGAGACTGTCAAGTGCATTTACTTCAAAAATATCTACTGAGAGAAAATACAGTTTCTGATAAAAGAAAAAACAAAGATTTAGTTAAATTTTAATTTAACTTAATTCAGTTTTTTGTTCAGTTAGGGAAATTTTCAAGTTAACTGGAATTGAAACTTATGCTTCAACTTATGTAAAGTAGAATATGTGATGTATTTGGCAAGCACACAAAAGCACACTAAATATCTTAGTCATCAAAATAAACAGTGTTTATCTAGAGTATTTGTTGCTTGCTCAGCACACAGGAATCTATTTGGCATATTGTAAGGTACTAATTACTTTTTAATTATTTTATAGTCTTTGCTATTTCTTGAAACCATCACTTTTGACTATTATGATAGATTTTCCCTAATATTATCTAAAAATATTATTTGTAATACTCCTTCTGATCACATATAGTAGAAATAAAAAGTTGCTAAAAAGCAATACAAAGAAATTATTTTTCAATATAGGTAAATTTGCCTTTTAATTAAATATATGCTTTATCAGAAATTTAAAAAATATTCTATAGGTATATTCTAAATATATGTTTAACATATATTTGATGTCCTAAAATATACAGTGAATGTTAAAACTAAGCACAAACTATTAGAGTAAAAAAAATACTGTAGTTAATGGCTCCCAAAATACTCTCACCGAAACATCACTATCCGATGGTTCTTGGAACATTCTGAATCATTTCTGAAAGTCATCTTTTGTGGATGTCCTTCAAAAGCATGGTAAAAAATACTACAAATAAATTTTGTCCAACAGAAAGACTAGGCTCTTGACTTGTGGTGTAACTTTATCCATATTTTAATCTGATCAGGCACTGCACCCCTTCTGACTCTTCCTCGAAGTCAAGATGACTATGAATGGCTATATTTTGAAATGATACACCAGGATAGCCACACCCTTATAGCAGCACACATAGAGATATTCATAAAACAGGACTTTCAGAACTGCTTCAGAAAGTTTCCCCCCACCAGGATAAAAGGCTCCATCAAAAAATGGGCAAGTAGAATGAATAAGCATCTCACAGAAAAAAACATACAAATTCCCAGTGAATACATAAATGTTCAATGAACATGGCTGTTAAAGAAATACAATTTTTTTAAAAAAATGAGATTTCTTCTTACCTCAGAAAATAATTGCTAGTGAGGCATCAGAAAAAATAAACACTTCCAAAATGGTGATGGAAATATTACTAGTATAAATGCTATGCAGGGCTGGGGATTTAACTCAGTGGTTCCAGTACCTACCTTGCAAGTGCAAAGGCCCGGGTTCAACCCCTGGTAAACATGCCCACCAGCAATCAGTACCACATACCACAGTGTTGGGTGTGTTGTTTCATGCCTGTAATCCCAGCACTTGGGAGGCAGAGGCAGGATTGCTGTAAATTCAAGACAGAGCTTAGGAGTAGCCTAAACTACAAAGTGAGACCCCAATTACAAAACACATTTCTTAGTAAAGAAAACATGACTTGCACAATTTTGTCATTACAATCTAAAAAAAAAAAAATATATATATATATATATATATATGTTTTTAAACATATATATATATATGTTTTTAAACATATATATATATTTTTTAAATATATATATATATTTTTTTAAATATATATATATATATATATATATATATATATATATATATATATATATTCCTAGGATTCTTATTCTTAGTTTATATTGAGGAAATAAATGTAGAACTGTATTAAGTGACCTCTCCATTTTAAAATAAAATTTAGAGTCAGAGAAAATATTTGAATTAAACAATATTCTTGGTTTAATTTTTTTCTGTTAAGTAACTCTGTGTCTATGCTGCATATATCTTTACATAGTAGAAGTTTCAGCAAAACAAGAAAATTACCTTTATTTCAATCGTATGCTAAAATATTTTATTATTTTTTCTAGATTATAGAAAATTATTCCAGGTAAAAGTTGAGAGTAAAAACCCACTGTTGTTCATAGGAATTATTTGTATTATTTCTATTTATAATAGAATATTTTATAAACACAAATTTACCCATAATATTACAGAATTGGTATTTGGCTGTATCCATCTATCTTTCTATATATCTATAGCAACATATTATTTTATTTATAAAAACTTCAAAAGATTTGAGCTCTGGGGAGAGAGGACATTTACCAATGGTTTGCTGAAGTTGGCTTTTAATTTCATAAATCCCAGCAGAAACCACTTTGAAGACAAAATATATCACTAACCTTTAGGGAAGCAGCTAATTTTATCTCTTTTTTTAAAGAAATGTTTTAATAAATTAAACAAATAATTGCATATTTTCAACCCTGCGAGCAAAAAGGATAATAAACTCTACTTAAATTAGGTTGTATAAGCATCACAACTCTAAATAAACTGGTGCTGAGAAGAAAATTGAAAAATAACTTATCTTGACAATTTTTAGTGGTAAGTTTCTGTACTTATCCATCTTATTTATCAAACTGTTTAATAGGGGGCCTATTTTTCATCACAGTTTATTCTATCTCTTGGGGCTGCAAAAATGCTTAGAATGCAATTCTGTTAGAAATTTAAAATCTCTGCAGAGAAAGTCAGAGAAGCAGTATTTTAAAATGAACGGTCCATAGATGACCCACAATTTGGCAAGAAGGGCAACTGACACTGATCTATGCCTGTCTCAAAACTTACTTTCTAAACAGATCAAGCATTTGTGGTAACCTCACATAATCCCCAGATGTGTTGTCATTAGTTCTTCTGCTAAATCATTAGGCCATGAGGGTGAAGCTCTCAAAAGTCAGATTAGTGGCCTTATGCAGAGAAATACGGACACTTTCCTTTCTTCTCTTCACAATCCGAAGATGGAAATCTTCAGCCCCATGTGGGAGGAAATCCCACCCCAGGATTTGGCCAATCTATCACATTTGTCTGGATGTCCATCTTCTGAAACTGTGAGAAATGATGCCTGCTGTTGAGTCACAGCCTATGGTTCTCTGTTGTGTCAGTGGAATCAGCAACTGTGCTTTCCTGTGAGATTTCTCCTGATTTCTTCTCTCAGTTGTCATTTTATTGCTCCTGCCTTTGCTTTCACTGTAGCAGGGCACACTGATCCACAAGATGATATTCAACTATCTCTTTCTCAGAGAGGTCTGAACTCTAGGAACTCTCTCATATTCTGACACTAGATTAACATGTTACTGATCCATTTTCTAATCTTTACTTCATTCTACTTCCTTCATAATGAGAACTTCATTACATTAAAACCAATTATTTCTATTTCCTCTGCCTCTTTAAATAGAATAAAAGCTATAACGATGAGGGTTCCCTTCTCTCTCTCTCCTTTCCTTCCTCTCTCTGTCTTTCTCTCTGTCTCTCTTTTGTTTCATGGAACAAGGAATCAAACTCAAGTCCTTGCACTTGCAATATAGACATGGTGCCCCTGAGCTAAATCTCTGATCAAGTTGAGATTTTTCTTTACTATTAATTTAAAAGTAAAAACAATTTCCAGAACAGAGATGACCTAACAGATGAAGCCATATACATTTTGTACATCTGTCAATAGTTCTTTAAAAATTTCAAGTCTTTATTAGTAAATTGTGAGTACACATCATCATCACACTCAACTTTGAGAGTTTGTACCAGAATATGACATGACTTGATTCTCATTAATCTCCTTCCCCCACCCACCCTGCAACATCCCATCCCCTATATACATAAGCTTTGTTTCCTTTTATTTTATTGCTATCACATTTCTTTTCCCTGCATTATTTACCCCTACAACTTTTTTCCTTTGTAATATTTTATATTTCACAATATCAAATATATACCTGTATATACATATGTATATATATATATATACATATATATTTGTATGTAAAGATGAAGTAAAGATTTTATATATAATATGTACATGTATATACATATATATGATATACATATATATGTAAAGATGAAGTAAAGATTATATATACATATATATGCATGTGCATATGCATACATTTATAAATACATGCATAAATGTATACATATGTACATGCCCATATATATGTATATATGCATATGAAGACACACATATGTGATTTATTTACATTTTCATTTTCTCATACCATAGAGAAGATATGATATTTACACATCTGAGATCTATTTATTTCACTTAGGAGGATGTCCGGAATATACATCCATTTGAGTATGACTCAATCTTGTCATTTTTAATGGTAGAATAATACTCCATTCTATAAAAGAAACATGTCCTCTTTATCCAGTCTCCAGTTGATGGTCATTTTGGTTGTTTCCAAGATTTAGCAATCACAAACTGAGCTGCTATAAACATAGGTGCACATATGTCGCTGTGATATTAATATTTTAATTCTTTTGTGTATATACCTAGGAGAGCAATGACTCAATCAAATGGGACCTCTAGTTCTAGCATTTTGAGGCATTTCCACACTGATTTCCACAGAGGTGGTACAAGTCTACATTCCCACCAACAGTGGAGAAGGGTTCCTTTTTCTCCACAGCCTTGTCAACATTTGGTGCTGGTTAACTCTGAAATAGCACCATTCCTTTTACAATGAGATGAAATCTCAGTGTTGTTTCATCTGTATCTTTTGAATGACCAGTGATGTTGAATATCTCTTCATATACTTCTTAGCTGCTATTGCTTGGTCTTCTGATCACTGATGCAAAAATTCTCTATAAGATACTGGCAAACTGAATACAGAGAATCATCAAAAATATTATACACCCTGATTCATTCTAGAGATGCAAGGATGGTTCAACATACATAAATCAATAAATATAATACACTATATTAACAGACTCAAGGACAAATACTATATAGTCTTCTCAATTGATGCAGGAAAAGTGTTTGACAAAATCTAACACTTATTCATAATCAAAACCATACATAAAATTGGAATAAATGGTCTCTATCTCAAAGTAATAAAAGCTATCTATGAAAAACCATCAGGCAGCATCACACTAAATGTTCAAAAAATGAAACCTTTCACACAGAGATCAGGAACAAGACAAAGATATCCACTCTCACCACTGCTGTTCGATATAGTGCTGGAAACATTAGCCACAGCAATTAGGCAAGAGAAATAAATAAAAGGAATGAGGATAGAGCTAATGTATCTGAACGTATGCGTTCCTCTGTGTAGAGGATCCTAAAAACTCAACCAAAAACTGCCTGACTTAATCATCAAATTTAGTAGTGTGGCTAGATACAAGGTCAATGCTTAAAAATCAATAGCTTTTGTATGCACAAAGAGTATACACAGACTGACTGAGATGGAAATCGAGAAGTCAGTCCCTTTCACAATAGCACCCCCAAAAATGAAATTTCTAGGACTTAATCCAACAAAAAAGATAAAAAACCTCTGTTCTGAAAACTATATCCTTCTCTCTACTCTGACAAAGGAGATAGAAGAAGTTATCAGAAAATGGAAAGACATACCTTGCTCCTGAGTAGGAAAAACCAATATCATCAAAATGAGTCATTCATACTCAAATTGGTGTACCTTCAAGACATTTGCATAAGTGAAATAAATAGGTCACAGGGGTGCAAATATCCTATCCCTTCTCTGGTATAAGAAATGGAAAATGTAAGTGAGTTCTAGTATACAGTTGATACTGTGAAATAGAAAATATTTAAAACAAAAGAGGGTATAGAGGTAAATAACGAATGGGAAAAGTAATGGTAATAAAACAAATAGTAATAAAATAAAACATATAATAATAAAAAAGAAAAAATATTATATACATATAGAGGGTGGTAGGTTGCAGGGTGGGTAGGGGAAGGGGAAACATGAGAATTGAGTCCTGTCATATTCTGGTACAAACTCTTCATGTTGACTGCGATGATGATGATGTGTATTCATAATGTACCAACGAAGATTTGGATTTAAAAAATGGCTATACTCCCATAACTACTATATGGATTTAATGGAATCTGATTGAATTCCCAAAAATATATTTTGCAGATCTAGAGAAAAAAATCCAAAAATTCATCTGGAACCACAAAAGACCTAGAATGGTGAAAGCAATTCAAATCAACAAGAAAATGGTGTGTGTGTGTGTGGGGGGGGGGGGTATTATAATCCATAACCTGAAACTATGCTATAAAGCCACTGTGATAAGAACTGCATGGTACTGGCAGAGTGTCAGACCTGAGGATCAGTGGAGTAGACTTGAACATCCAGAAACAACTCCAGATACACTGAGTCACCTCATCTTTGACCAAGGAGCCAAAATTCTCAATGGAGAAAAGATAGCCTCTTTAACAAGTGGTGTTAGAAAAATGGCTTTAACCTGGCAAAAACTAAAGCTAGACCTATCTCTTTCACCATGTTCCAAGCTAACATCAAAGTAGATAAAAGTCCTAAATATTAAAACAGACATACTAAACCTGCTGCAAAACCGGTCAGGTAAAACTCTTGAAGACTTCCAAACAAAACCTCTATAGCATGAGAATTGTCAAAAAAAAAAGATCAACAAATGGGATCTGATTCTATTTAAAAAGCTTTTGCACAGCAAAGGAAACCACCAACGAAGTGAAAAGGCAGCCAGCAATATGGGAAAAAAAATCTTCACCAGCTGTTTCTCAGACAAAGGCTACTATCTGTATAAAGACCTTAAAAAAAATCAGCCCACCAAAATTTAAGGACCAAAAATGGGCATTTGTGAGTTCTTGAATAGCAAGGCCGAGAGTATCTTGTTACTTATTTGCAGCTTCTAAGACTGTCTTGCTGAACTGTCTTTATTGAAAAACCCTGACCTATTTTGTCATCCTAACTTTGGGTTGAAATTTCATTAAGGAACACTGAAAGTACCTTCCATAGTAATAATGGAGGAATATTTACATATATAAAAGTATTTCAATAGAGATTTTGATACTGTATGCATTTTTAAAAATTATTCTATTTTTCTTCAAAAAATTGTCATTAATCTTAAAAAGTGAACTGTTAGCAGGATATGATTTTTACATATTAACACCGGAGAATATAGCTTCTACAATATGAAATTATTCTGCTTAATGAAAAATTTAAAATAAATTAAATATTTCCTATTTCCAGGCTTGAGAAATGCTCTCCAAAATCACAACCATATCCATCCAATGCCACATAGTTTTTATTAGTTTTCCACAGCTTGCAGGTCACATTTCCATGCAACACTTCTCTGTATACTTTTAATCAGTTAATAATATACAGTAACCATTGCATTTTAAACCCATTAATATTTGGTTCTATTTTCTATAATTTTTGTATTATAAGATTATATATATATATATATATATACTCATTCATTATTCAGTAAGAATGCATATAATATTTACATCAGAAAATCTATCATAATATCAAATTTATCTGGAGATCAATTTTGAATTGAAAAGCAAATGGCTATGGCCTTGGAAGGAACATTGATATATGTCCTCTGTCTTGGTACATATAGACATTTTTCAGACAAATTCATAGTAGCAAAATCTGCCACTGAGTTAAGCCAACAAGAAGAGAATTGTGCATAGAAGGAAACTTTTACAGTTATATTTCAAAAACGGCTCTTCTTGATAGTCTGTAATCATCACACTCTAAGGCAAGCTTTTGTGGTCTCTGCAATGCACTGCTTTATCCTTTACACCCCACAAGCCGTGCTACTCTGCTACCAGCTTGGATCCAACCCAGCGAGACTTTTCTCAGACTTTCTGGTCCTCAGAACTCAATTGATCTGCATCATTTAAAAGCATAAATTTGATGATAATGGGTAATAGTTACAATATGAAATTAGTGAACATGGATAACTTTCCACTACTCACTTTAGCTTTTTTGAATTTGCCTTTCAATAGTAGGATTAAAGTGTTTTCAGTTTTAATTACTGCCTTTAATTGAACTTTGTGATACAAACAATACCTAGGACACAGCTCTGCTTGCCTCCTTTTGCCTTTATTATTTATCACTTCTGTTCTGTGTATCATTCTCATCAGTACGAGATCAGCTAGACACTTTCACTTCAGTCTTTTGATTTCCTTTCTTGTCATTTTCATCTCAAACCTTTAGAACTTCGTAATGTATTCCCTGAAATGGAATGCTTCTTAGTGACCTTTGAAGGATCACACCAAAGTGATTTTTTTTTTTTATTGCCTTGTGGCCCAGGGTACTAGTGGTAGGGAGGTAGAGTTAGGAAGATACTCTAAATCTTAGAGACTCTAGAGTGACATTAATGCCATTAGGACACTGAACCAGCAGTGCACTCTTATGCTGTTATACATTAAGCCAGAACAAGCCTCTCAGGAGGTTATGGGATGTACATAGATATCCACAGAGCAATATTCTAGAAAAGCATATAAAAGTAGATACCTTTCTATCTTATGTTTTGCATAGATTATTAGAGAAAAGAGTTACTTTATGTTCCCAAGGATTGACATGAGGATGTGCCTGTGCACAGGAGATCAAACATTGCTCATATGATTTAAGTAATTGGAAGTACTGCTACATTTATGTAGAAAATGTATATAAAGTTATTTTTTATTATTAACCTAATTTTAAATAGATGAAATTCAAATGACATTTAAGGGTTCTGTCATACCTGTCTTTCTTTTTTAGGTTTTTTGAGACAGGGTCTCACTTTTGTGGTTCAGGCTGGCCCTGAGCTCAGCCTCAAACTCACATCACAGCAATCCTCCTGCTTCTGCCTCCCGAGTGCTGGGATTACAGGCGTGAGCCACCACACCCAGCACTGTGGTATGTGGTACTGGTTACTGCTGGGTGTGAGTCTCCACGCCCAGTATGGTATGTGATTACCGAGGATCAAACCCGGGCCCTTGCGCTTGCAAGACAGGCGCCAAAACCACTGAGCTAACTCCCCGGCCTGATACCTCTCTTTCTTTTAACATCCCAATTTTTAAATTAAACTAAATTAAATTCAGTATAAACTTGCCCCTGTATTTTGAATCTATATGTAGATAATTACATTCAAATTCAATTTAAACAAGTCATAATCCACTTAAGGGTATGTTTATGCAACAGATGGTTTATTGTAAGTCAATCACAGCAGCTGAGGTTCAGACGATCAGAGACTATAAAATGATCTAACTATGTCTGTGGGAGGCTCTACCATTCCTGCCTTATTAAGGCACATGCTAGTTTGTCACAATGATATCTCCACACAGTATTATAGTTTCTCTCAATAAATATTTTTTGCCTACTTTGAAGCCCCAGAGCTCTATAAATTATGTTTTATGGTGCTTCCCAATTCACAAACCATTTTTTAGCTCAAATAAACTCTGCTAAATTGAATTTCCTTACATACTTTTATTAGTAACTGTGAAATCTTTTTTTTTTTTTTTTTTTTGAGGCAGGGTCTTACTTTGTAGTTCAGGCTGGCCCTGAGCTCAGCCTCAAATTCACCTCTCAGCAACCCTCCTGCCTCTGCCTCCCGAGTGCTGGGATTACAGGCGTGAGCCACCACATCCGGCACTGTGGTATGTGGTACTGGTTGCTGCTGGCCATGAGTCTCCACACCCAATATTGTATGTGGTTAACTGGAGGATCGAACCCAGATCTTTACACTTGCAAGACAGGCTCCAAAACCACTGAGCTAAATCCCTGGCCCTGAAATCTTTGATATATCAGTAATAGAGAAATATGAGAGAAAACAAATCAAAATAAATGCTATTTTAATTAAATTTAAATGAAATAAGGAGTACAGCATTAAACACATCTGAAAATTTTTATATTATAATCATTACCACTTATTAACCATGTCTTTGTCTGCATTGACATAATAGTTTTATTATGTTTTTGTGAATTGCTACTTACGGGAATTCTCATTTCTGATCTTTCATCCGACAATTTCTTACAAAATAGTCAATTTTTCAAAACTCTACATGAGAATGATAAAGACATTCAAATTCAATGCCATTGTATAAGTTGTCACTGAAGTAAATAACAAATTTTATTTTTAAAGAAATTAAGTTGTTTTTACTGTCATTTCTTTATATCTAAAATAAAATGACAAGATTAATTCTACTAGGAAAATCATATGAAATCATGTTAGGTGTTTTTGTTCATGATTATGTACTTAGTAAATTGTCTTCTGAGAATATTAATTGCTAATGTACCTTCTAAATCTCTGTTTTTATTTTTTTGCTCACAGTGGATTATCACAAAAGAGAAACTGGGTAATTAAATGAAGAGTAATTTATGTTTAAATTAAAGAGAAACTTCTTTTTTTTTTTTTTTTTTTTTTAGGTTTTTGGAGACAGGGTCTCGCTTTGTGGTTCAGGCTGGCCCTGAGCTCAGCCTCAAACTCACATCACAATCCTCCTGCCTCTGCCTCCCGAGTGCTGGGATTACAGGCGTGAGCCACCACGCCCGGCACTGTGGTATGTGGTACTGGTTGCTGCTGGGCGTGAGTCTCCACACCC
>PVIR01007698.1:0-25589 GCA_004026965.1 Petromus typicus | reverse complement strand
GAGAAACTTCTTAATGGCGTTGAAATTTTAAAAAAAATTGGCTATACATTTGTGAACTTGTAGGTAAGATAAATATAAAATTGATCAATATAAAATATAAAATTATTTAAAAGATAAATATAAAATTGAATTAAATTTTCAAAAGTACATGATGAAAATTTTTCAAAAATTGCAGCTAAACTTTAGGATTTAACCCTAGATGAAGAAAGATATCTTAGGCTTCATACCAAAGACTTAAATTGTAAAGGAAACATTAATAAATTAGACTTTATAAAATTAAATATGTTTTCTTTATGACAGATACAAGAAGGATGAACTAATAAGCAACAAACTAGATGAAAATATGTTCATACCATACACCTAGCAATGATCTGCTGCCTAAAATACACAAAGAATTTTCAACATTCAAAAATCACAAAATAAGGATCCAGTTATAAAATAGGAAAATGCTGTGAAGAAACATTTCAATGAAAATGTTAAATAACTCTTTGAAAAGGTTATGAACATAGTTAACCTTTAGAAAAATGGAAAGTAAGTCTGAAGAACATAATTCTATATACAAGTAAGATGCCTTTACTGAAAAAATATTGAAATGATGGTATATTGGCCAGGTGACATAAAAATAATATCACTCCTACATTGCCAATGGCAATATTCAGTATTATAAATGCTCTTGAGTCATTTGGATAGTTTCTTTAAAAGTATGCAAGCATTGTACAATCCCTAATTTTATTTGTTTTTTGTTATGAAGAAAGAAAATATGTTTTGCGGCCGGGGAGTTAGCTCAGTGGTTCCAGCACCTGTCTTGCAAGCGCAAGGGCCCGAGTTCAATTCCCCGGTAACCACATACCATACTGGGCGTGGAGACTCATGCCCAGCAGCAACCAGTACCACATACCACACTTCCAGGCATGGTGGCTCATGCCTGTAATCCCAGCACTCAGGAGGCAGAGGCAGGAGGATTACTGTGATGTGAGTTTGAGGCTGAGCTCAGGGCCAGGCTGTACCACAAAGTGAGACCCTGTCTCAAAAAAAAGAAAACATGTTTTGCATAAAATCTGCTCTTACATCTATATTTATATTTATCTATATCTATCTATGTCTATATCTATATAGACAAATATATATATATATATATATATATATATATATATATATATATATAATGAGTACCTTCGGTCTTCATAAACTGAAGCTTAAAATAATCACATTAGTTTTCAGTGAGGAAATGGTTAAAGGTATGTGGCGCATTTACATCACAAGACAGTACAAACTATTCTCAATTGCAAAGCACTGGCATG
Organism: Petromus typicus; assembly: GCA_004026965.1. Lineage (NCBI taxonomy): Eukaryota > Metazoa > Chordata > Mammalia > Rodentia > Petromuridae > Petromus > Petromus typicus. The sequence goes on along the minus strand of PVIR01007698.1, from coordinate 24,288 downwards.
CATACTATTCTAGGAAATTATAGAATTTTACTTACTTAACATTTTTGAAATGACAAATTTTTTTCAGTAGAGAAGAAGTTAGCAAATTTGAAAGGTTAAACACAAATGCAGATGTGAGAAAATTGGTCTCTCTATGAAAAGCAAAATGAGAAATTTCTGCAGTGACAAACATACCCTGCCTATGTCCACACTGTGTCACTGCCAACATCCATCATTTTACAGGATGTCACTGCCTGGAAAAACAAAGTGAATTCTGCCACTATCATTTTGTATTATCATTTGAATCTAAAACTATCTTAAAGTAAATGTTCATTTAAAATGTGAGATTAAATATCTCTTTAATATATTAATAAAGACATGGAGATCTAAGAAATGATCCAATGAGCATAGAAACTAAAATGTGAACTATGAAAAAATATAATTGGCATATATTATGATGAAAAGGCCAAGAATGTCTCTATCCGTGGAGAGATACAGAAAGAAATGGTAAGGTGTTGAATATAACTGTTCAGAGATTATAAGTGAGGAAACAGTGAATTGAGCTTTTTTTAAAGAAAATAAAAATTTTATTACATATTCACATTGAGTTTTTCATACAGACACTTTGCAGATCAAGAACCAGAACAGAAATTTCACAGAGATCCTTAGTCTCATTTGTCTGAAAGAGAATGTAGCTAACTTTGAGGATTCTGATGTTCTTAGAAAAGCAAACTGAGAGAACAAAAAGGCGAAGAAAAGAATATCAAACTTTACATAGCTACAACTTGCATCTTATGCTAAAATTCACAACTTTTAAACCTAGGATAAAGAAAGAAGAAAGAGTAAGATTCAGTTACAAAATTATAGCCACCTTGCTGCCATTGTAACCTAAAGAGCTACTAGAATTCACTTAGGTTTGTTAGATATTTAAAATCTATTCTAGAGTAGATTGACCTTGTTGAATGCTCAAAGTCTCAAAAAAGCTTGGACTTAGAAATACAATCATTTGTCAAAATTAGTAGGATGAAAAAGTAATGATTTCTCAAAAAAGGATTTTAACAGTATTAGAAATGTACTCAATTATTTCAGGAAAACCATGAATAATTTGAGAAGGGAGATTAAAATTTTTGTTTTATTTTATAAAACTAATACAAGTACTATTATGGGTTGGATATAAAATATCTCCTAACAGTATCAGAGCTGCAAATTTGGGGGAATGATCAGATCATGGTGTGCTATGATCACTGGTGGATTGATCCGAAGTGAATCCACGGCCAAGTGTGGATCAGGCGGTGGAGTCTGCTCAGAGGAGGCGGCCAGTGGGAAATGAGCTGGAAGCATTTGCCCCTCCAGCTCGTTCTTCTCTGCTCTCTGTGCTGAGCATCATCACATGATTCACCAGACCTTGTCCTAATGTACCCTGCCAGTGCTGGAATTAGCTAAGGACTGAAAATTCAAACAAAGTAAATCTCTCCTCCTCCAAGTTGTAGACGTTGAGTCCTGTGTCTCAGTGAGGGAAAAGTCATTGTGGAAAAAGCTTCTAGAGTGAAATTACATCTGAAATAAAGCATTACTTGACATTTATAAAACCAACTAGAAATTGCATGGTAAAAGACAAGTTAATCTGAAGGCACAGCAGTTAAATCAGACCAAAATGAAATACAGAAAAGAAAAAGTAGACTGATCCGACAAAATAAAAAGAAAGTCTGTTCACATGGAAAAATATTAAGTTCTCCAATCAATATAAATTTTGAGGTAGAGGAAAGATGTAATTTTATAATATATATCATATATCTTTTAATTTTCTATTTAAATCTATATTCTCATTCACTACATTTACATTGTTACCTAGTTTTCTGTAATTGTTCAGTTTGTAAATTTTTAGTTTCCTTACTCTGAGGTAAGTTTAGGTTCATTTTTCCAAAGTGCAAGGTTTTTTAATTAATTATTTTGCGATGAACTAAATTCCTTATGCCACTAGAGCAACAATATTAGTATTTTCACTTAATTAGATTGAACATATAGAATAGGTGTGGGAACATATGGTTAGACTTAATACATTAGACTTGAATGTAATTAATACAAATATATATGCCTTCCTGATAGTTTTTAATTTTAATTATATTAAAATTGTCTTTATAGCATGGTTTTAAAAAGGCTCAAAGATTCTTCATTATAAAAGAACAGTGCATTACAAAAAAAAACTAATTAACATTCATTTCAGAAATTTTATCAAGATTATATAACATGAGCAATGTGGCCCACATCTGTAATCTCAGTGTTTGTGTGGCTAAGGTAGTGGAAGACGAGTGTGAGGTCAGTTTGGACTACACAGCAAGTTCAAGGGGATCACCCCAAAGTATAAACGAGGAGAGTCTGTTTCACAAATGCAAATCAAAGCAGAGTGACTGAAGCAAATATCAGTTTTTAAGATACTGCAAGCACTTTATTCTTAGCTATTACTTTAGAGAACAGGGAGATATTTTAGATCTCTTGCTAATGAAATTTATAATCTTTAATAGATAGAACTCAGTTTATACAATTTTACATTTGTCCTCATAATGGTCATATATTTTATATTATATATTTATAAATAACATATTTTACATTCAGTGATATTAATGAAATTTATGTTTTGATTCTTCAAGAAGTATTTGCATTGTGATGGCTTGTGTTTAGGTTCCTTCCCAATCCCCATGTGATAATAGGTGGAGCATTTAGGAGGAGGCTAGATCTAGCTTGTGTTAATAGGAAGCAAGAGGATGTTTGATACTAGTATTAAGGGTGTGTGAATTAGGCCACTGATAGGCTTAGCATAGTTCTCAGTGTAAATAATGGAAGCCTCACAATGGGTGTGGGTTACACCAATCCAAAGGTTTACAGCCCGGATGGATTATAAAAGAGAAATAAGGCCGGTTTGTTTATTCTTCTGCTGCTTGCTGCTTTGCTGCTTCCTCCCTGATTTGCTATAAACTGTTGCCTCTATAATTTACCTCTGCCAGGCCACTTTGCCTTGGATCCAGTCAACTACGGGCAGAAACCTCTAAAGATTGTGAGCTAAATAACTTTTTTCTCTTTTAACTTTGAGTACCAGGAATTTTATCTCAGTGACATAAAAAGTAACTAAGACACCATCTCCTGTCACAACTGCCTTCCTTTTTTCTCTAAATGATTTCCACATCTAAACTTTTTTTTTAGGTTTTTTGAGACAGGGTCTCACTTTGTGGTTCAGGCTGGCCCCGAGCTCAGCCTCAAACTCACATCACAGCAATCCTCCTGCCTCTGCCTCCTGAGTGCTGGGATTACAGGCGTGAGCCACCATGCCAGGCACTATGGTATGCGGTACTGGTTGCTGCTGGGGTGAGTCTCCACACCCAGTACTGTATGTGGTTACCAGGAAATCAAACCCAGGCCCTTGCGCTTGCAAGACAGGTGCCAGAACCACTGAGCTAACTCTCCGGCCCACATCTAAACTTTTTTAACTTTAGCAATTATGTCATACAGCATGTACTTTGAATTTGGGGGATGCCCTATTAAATTCAGTATAATACTTTCTAATGAACTAAATTGAATCTTTATTTGAGGTGATCATCGTAATGTTTAAAGAGACATTTTATTTAACACAACATATTCTTTATGATATTAAAGTAACAGATATAAAAAGGTCCACATCCAAATGTTGATGTGCAGACTGGAACATGTATCTGCTTCATATTTAGATTGGCAAAACATTTGCATCCTTAAAATGAAATAAAAGTCTGGCAAAATTTGTCTTTTAGATCTACTAGTAGAGAGAAAAGAAAATGTGTACTCCTATATCTATATAGTTATACTAATGATCAATAACGTTTTCCCAAAAACTTTATATTTCCAATAAAATTGCCATAGTTGAACAACTTAAATATTCACTTACACTTCATAAAATCAAAGAATAACTTTTCAGTGGTAGTCATGATTTCTTCACACATGAAAACAGAAGAGTCTTTGCATGCTTTGACACTGAAAGACTGGATGATAATCAGGAGCAGCCTGCATGGACCAAGGTACCTGAGTTGATGTTGCAACCGAACTAAGGCAAAGAAAACAAATTGGGAAGGTAAGTGAGTAACAACAGAAAAAAACAGCTGCACAATTTACCACTGAGACTAGTGATGGTAACAGAACTTGAAGATGTCATTCAATTGCTTTTCAGGAAATTCCAGATAGATGGTTGAGCAACTTTTTCAAATAAGGATATGGAGGAGTTATAATAAAGATGAATATCTACTTCCTCCAAAAATTCAACCAAAATGAACAGATTTTTTTCACAAGTGAAACAAATCTGTAAAACATTTAGCAGAAAAATGAGGAAAGATGTGGGTGTGTTTTAATCATTTAATACAGAAACACCAAAACAAAGGGGGAGAATACCAATATTCAAAGTTAGGAGTAAGGTGATGATTACCTACAACCCCAGAAGATAGATGAGTGAGGCAGAGGATGGATGGTGACTTCAAGGCCACCTTGGCACGCATAGTGACTTCAAGCTGATTGGACTGAATACAGAGATCTTGTTTCTAAAAGTAGAAACAAAAACACAGAAGGTTTGAGAATAAAACTTAGTGTCATGATTCTGGGTTCAAGTGAGAGTCCTGGAAATTTTTTTCTTTATAAATCTGATTAAGAGGTAATTATTTTTCCATATCTCATTCTTATTTCTCTTGAATCAATAATTGATCCTATGTAAGCCTTAGAAATTAGAAGACAATTCTTCCAAAAGTAAATTAGAAATCCTGCAAACAGGCAGAATAAAAGCAAAGCTGAAAATTTTCCAGAGGGGAATATTAAGAGAATTCTAGATACTAAATGTTGAACTCTTCCAGGACTTTTCCTGCTTTAGTTCTAAAACATAAAAGATAGGCACCAGGGATTTAGCTCTTACAAGTGCAAGGACCTGGGTTCGATTCCCCAGTTCACCACGTATGATACTGGGCACGGAGACTCACTCCCAGAAGCAATCAGTACCACATACGACAGTGCTGCACATGGTAGCTCATGCCTGTAATCCCAGCACTAGGGAGGCAGAGGCAGGAGGATTGCTGTGATGTGAGTTTGAGGCTGAGCTCAGGACCAGCCTGAACTACAAAGTGAGACCCTATCTCTAAATAAATAAATAGATAAAAATTTAAAAAGAGATAGTATTAAAATTCATGATGGAACAAGAAAGGCCAATTTTGAAATCTAAACCACAAATTCCAGGAAAAAAAGGAAATTATTTTTGATAAATTAATGTTTTAAAATGTTCCCAGTCTAAGTAATATGAGCATCAGAAAAAGCATCAGTAAGACCACACCAAGGGTGAGAAAATTATGTTGTCTCAAAACATGCTACTGTAGTAGCAATAGTGCTGATTGTAAGTAAAGAGCATTTAGAATGAAGGTTTTCCAAATGTGCAGGTGTACGTAGTTATTAGATGCTTAATATATACAGCATTAAATTATGTTAACTGCATTCGGTATAAAATTTATTTTTCTTAACTATATTCTGAAATTTAAATGCACATGAGGTCTTGTACAGCAATATAAGATTATCTTTGTACATTTATCTTTAAATTGCAGATATGGTTTTGCGAACTCTGTGGAGAGATGAAATTGTTCCTTGCTAAAACTACCTGAGGATGAAATTAAACATACTTTAACTGGGTTGTGCCCATGGGAGGTCTCAGAAGTGTCTGTTTGTGTAGGAAATGCATGAATTGCTTTTCTTACCTCCTAAGGGGCTTCCTGATGATGACCTGTGTCGAAGAAATATTAAGTGCTTCATAACTTCCCTGAATGAATTTTAAAAGTAAGTGAGATGAATAAAAGGAAAACCAAATGTAACCTCCAGAATGGATCCAAATCAGCAGAGATTCACAACTCTTCTTTTCAGTTATTCAACTCATTAGCTATTGATAAGAATGTATGCTTCAAGTGGAGGCATTTGTATACATATGTTTGTTAGCATTCTTGTTTACCAGGAAAGAAAGCACAGTCTGTTGAAATATGAAAACTATCATTTTTCCTTCAGAATATTGTCACCATTTACTTAGCTATTTATTTGTGAGACAGTATTATTTATTGATGGAATTTTGAGTTTTGTTCATTTTTATTCTATTAATTCTTAGTAGTATGTCTATACTGCACAGTAGTTATATTCCTCATGGAACATCTACACGCACACAATACACATTAATTATTTTCCATAAATCCTCTTACTCCAGTATTTGTCTTTTTGTACCAGCCAAAAAATATATTTAACTATTTTACAGTCTGTTAGGAAAAATATTTCTTGTATGAATGCAAGGATGATACATTTTCAAAATATCTATCAAAGTCAAAGGTAAAACACTGAAGAAATAAATGTGTTACTAACATATTGGGACTTTAGATCTATTTTTATCAAAATCACAAAAATATTTATCTTATTTCATTTGAAATTTAATTTCTGTCTATACCTATAATGAGTATTATCATATTTTTATATTTTAAAAAATCATCTCAGAATAGATTTTTGCATCATTGTTAAAAAATCATGATTTAGCACATTTGACAATGAGAAATTGAATGATCTGCTGCTTATATTTCTGTTTTACAAATGTAAGCTTTCATTTATACTAATATATTAAAATATACTTGAAAATAAATATGGAATTGAGCTAAATATGTTTTTATATTTCATAATTCATATGTTTTAATTATAAGACAACAATCTTAATAAAAATTCAAACAAGGAAATATTTATATTGAATACTTAATAGAATGATTTTCTTTAGAAAAGATACTTCTTGCATGATATTTAGGACTGAGCAGTCTATTGTATAGGACCATAGCACTATTTAATTAATATACAATATAATTTTGTGAAAAGAAATTCTCTAACGGATGCTATAAGTGTTTTTACCATAACATAACCAATAACCAACATCAAAGATTCAATAAAGGTAAAGTGGAAAAGTGGAGATGAAGATGTTATGTTACCCATCAAAAACGATGAATGTCATGGTATAGAAAGTTAAGATATTGTGATACTTATATTTCACCACCTTCCCACATAGATCTGGACTCTTATGGAGGTTTGAGAGAATTGGTATCATAAAATATATTTGAGTGAAATACCAGATGAGGTATATTGAAACAGAACAGCACATGACAGCTTCAAGGTAGTAAAATTCATGTTTTGACCTGCTCTAGTGATACAAAATTTTCTGAATTTAAAAATTATCTAGGTTAGTGAAACTGATAAATACTTACAATAATGGACAAAATGAAGTTGAAAATCATAAAAAAGTCATAAAGTTATAGTAGAATGAACAATGGTCAATTGTAATCCCTTTAAAAAAGGGAGAAAGTAAGAATAACTTCCAATGAAATTTCAGTTTCATTAGAAGCCCTAGAATATTTCAGATGCTGACATGTTATATAGGGAATAATTAAATAACAAAATAAAGATAGTTTTAATATAATACAGGTGTTTAATAACCAAACTAGGAAATGTCTTTGTGGAGGAATCAATGTAAACAATTATAAAAGTGAAAAAACCAAACAAAATAAACTAAAAATTATTGCACGTGGTATAGAAAAGTAGCATCCAAGGGAATTAAAAATGCTGAATATCAGTCTGATAGGTTACCCCAGCGGGTAAGCAGGTGCTTCAAACATGGACAGAGAATAAGTGACTTGATACAAAATGTGATGTAGCTGTATAAGATGGTTAGGACAAGGGAAACCAGCCTTGCTTAATGTCTGTGTGTCTGTCATTTCCCTGTGGGTAAGGTCATCTAATAATACTAAAAATATTGAATAATATATCTGCATTTATATGTTAACTTAGGACAATGAATGAACAAATTACCATTATGTGCACATTACTGACTCTGTAAGAATTTTTAGATCCAGTATTTGCTTAACATATACAGTTTTAGCCAATAGTCTCCCAAAATGCTAAGTAATAACCTATCAAAAATTAAGAGTACTTACAGTAAGAGGGACATTGAAAAAAGTAACATTACATTGACTTTGTTAAGATTTACAACACCCTTTGTAATACCCAGTACTCATAATTTAAAATGTTTTAAATAATTAAAATATTTTCAGGTAATAAAATTGAAGTTTTTTTCTATATCCAACACAAAAGCTAAAGTGGTAAATATATTCTTTTAATAGTAGCTATTGTCAGAAAACTACAAGCTGTTAAATGAGTAGCTGATACTTTATACTTGTGTCTGAATAGCACATTACATTATTTTATATGTGGATATTATGTATGGATTTTAACACTGTATTCATTGTAGATGGAGGTTAATATTATTGAATGAATACTGGAGTTATGAAGCATGATGGTTTAAAGTAAATACAACATTCTGATTAATATGATCATATATAATATTTGGATTTACATAATTGGCTACAGAATATTTCCAATGGTAGGAAAAAAATGGATGTGTCTTTGAAAACTTCAATATATATTAGTGGTTGTGAAACTTAATCTCTGAAATTGCAAAAATTAAATAAAATGGAATCAATAAATAAGGTGTATTGCAATTTATGTCAATGTAAGAACAATATGAAGAAGTAAATAATAAAGACAATTTATTTTGTTTGCACTGACTGAAATCTTAGACCTGATAAGCAGAGAGAAGTTTCAAGAAAAAAGTAATAATTTCCAACACCAGAAAAGAGGCCATCATTGATGAAATATTGTAAAGAAAGTGTTTACTTGAAGTTCACTTAATAAACAAGATCCGATATAAGAACTTAGTCTCTTTAATATTACTTTCATCTAGGTTATTATGAAAGTGAGAATAATGAAGGTGCGGTTGCTCAGCTGTTAAAAAGACAATTGGAGACCACAGAGAGCAAGTGTGGAAGTTTATCTGAGCATCACACACACACACACACACACACACACACACACACACACACACACATACATACAAATGGCAATCATCCCAAGAACTCCTTGACTATCTGAAAGAATGTGTGATTGTATTGTCCCAAACTTTAGGCAAACAGCACCCTTTTACAAAATTTTCAGCACTATCAATATAACATAATACTTATCACGGTGTATAAGAGCCATTCTTTATAGAGTGAGATAAAATCTCATCTGTATCTCTTGAATGACCAGTGATGTTGAGCATTTCTTCATATACTTCTTAACTGCTCTTACTTCTTCCTCATAGCCAGCAACAAATGTTGGTGAGGCTGCGGAGAAAAAGGAACTCTTTTCCATTTTTGGTGGGAGTGTAGACTTATACAACCCCTGTGGAGATCAGTGTGGAAATTTCTCAAAAAGCTAGGATTGGAGGTCCCATTTTATCCCCATCATTGCTCTGCTAGGTATATACACACAAGAATTTAAAAATTCATATGACAGTGACATATGTGCACCCATGTTTATAGCAGCTCAGTTGAGACTGCTAAATCTTGGAAAAAAACAAAATGCCCATCAACAGGAGAGTGGATAAAGAAGATGTGGTTGAGGATATCCTCATAAGTGAAATAAATAGGTCACAGATAGGTAAATATAACATCTTTGCTCTGGTATGAGAAAATAAAGATGTAAATGAGTTATAAAATTGTATGTTATATATTATGAAATAGAAAATACTCAAAGTGTAATAGGGTGAAGGGGAAAAATAATGAGATTATAACAAGAAAGAAAGGAAACAAAGTTCATGCATATCGGGGGTGGGGGTGGTAGGGTGGGTAGTGCTATGGGAAAAAATGAGAATTAAATTGTGTCTTATACTGGTACAAATAGCCATTGTGGAGTGCAATTATGATGTGTATATGTAATGTACCAATACATATTTCAATTAAAAAAGAAGATGTGGTTCTTTTATAGAATATAGTATCATTCTGCCATTAAAAATGATAAGATTGAGTCATTCATACTCAAATGGATATACCTTTAAGACATCCTCATAAGTGAAATAAATAGGTCACAGATATGTAAATATCATACCTTCTCTGGTATGAGAAAATGAAGATGTAAAGGAGTTCTAGTATATATACTTGATATTGTGAAATAGGAAATATTTAAAAGAAAAGAGGGTATAGTGTTTTTAAAAAGACAAAAAGAATGTGATAGCAATAAAATTAAAGGAAACAAAAGCTTATGTATGTAGGAGGTGGGAAGGTACAGGGGGAGTGAGGAGTTGCAGGGGTAGTGATCACACTGGGCAATGACTGCAGAGGTATTAACTCTCTTTTCACTGACGTGCTCTCAGTCCCAGAACCTTACCAGGAATGAGGTGTGTTCTCAGCACAGTTGTTGTTGAAAGAATGAAAGCTGTAAGCTGCTAATATTAACACACTGACAGGAAATACTTTCGACTAACACAAACATCTTGCAATTCAAGAATAGAGCCAAGATTCTGGAAAGACTTGAGAATGTGGTAGAAAATGTAAAAACAGAGGAAGAAGGCTTAAATGAAAGATCACTGCTTCATCTAGAACTCAGTGGTCAAGGCGATGATGGTTTATGCAATGTGTCTGCTCTCGTAGCTAATCACATAAATTGCTATTCGAAGGACACTTATTACACTTAAAATAAAAAAGGTTTAACTTTTGTCAGTGGATGCAAATAGGCAGTCAGATGCTTCTTAGCAATGCAGTGCATAATTTTAAGTGAAAGGACATGGTTTTCTAGCAGATTTTGGCAGCTTTGCCAACCTACACATGCTACCTTTATTAATTAGAATTAGGAACTTGTCTTCTCTTTGAAAATTTAGTGATCCATAGACCTGGGACTCAGATAAAGACCAGACTCATAAAGGAAAAATAACAGTGCATCATAGAGAACTTGAGTTTTCTGAGAGAAATAAAAATTACATTACAATTTGGTAAGATTATGTGAAAAAATAAACCAGTTAGAAACTATATTTAAGTCTATATCATATGATCAGGAAGTATAGGAGTAAAATAAGTCTACTGTATTTGTAACTCAGTATTTGATTTTACAAGCCTCAAAATCAGCGCAATCCTATTGAAGGCAAATTTGAACCAATCTCAAGGAAATAAGAGCCTAGAAAATTACAGCTCTGCTTGCACCTTCTGTTGTGCAGAACTCTTCTCCTGAGGTTCCTATAAGTAATAAAATTTTTGAATTAAAGTAAGTTCTAGAGGGTTTTCCTGTGGAAAGAAAATAATTTCCAACTAAGGTAGGATACTTTTTACAAATGGTTACAATTGTTGCTAGAAGAGCTTGATAAAGTTTTTAAAGCATAATTTAAATTAAATTAGACTATTAAAGGGGTGTAAACGTTGAAAATGCCTTATTGGAAGTTTTCATGCATCTCTCATATTGAAGGAAACAAAGATTAATAATCAATTTCACTGTTTCTGAAAGTTTTTGTGTTTGAGGACACTCATAACAAAAATTCCATATAATATTTCAGTGTCTTGTTTTTTTAATTTATACTAAATTATTAAATCAAAATAAAATAATGATACACTAATATGTAATCATACCAAATATCTCATTTTAAAATCTCAGATAGTTTTCTCATGTTCCAGGAATAAAAAATAAAATTCTATTTTCATGGAAAACCACCCTCATACAAAAATTTCATCTCATTAGTACACCATTTGATCCCATGTGTCTAGTAGCTTTCAAGGGAGCAAGAGATGGAAGAAGTATAAAGCAGAGCCACATATCATTTCATAGGAACTATGTGTATTTAAAAAAAAAAAAAGGAATAGTGTATTTCTCTATACAATGCATTGTGTTTTTTTTTTTTTTTTCCAAGCCAAAGATTAAGTATTTTTCAGCTCCTAAGGACATGCAAACTCTTACAACTCTTTGATTCTTCTATTGCATCTTGAGGCAGTCACCAGCAATATCTTGGCATATCCGTGACTATGTTCCAGTGGAGCATTAGGTAAAAGAATAACTATTGACTCAGATGTCAACTTTGGGCTATTTTCAGTCTTTTATCTATGAATTTATATAGCAGATTAAAGATACATTAAATGTTTGCTAACAATCCACTATGTTTAATGAAGTCATTAGGGAAAATTTGAAGATGTGATTGAATAAGGTTTTCAGAATTGGGAAGAATAACATAGGAAAGAAAAACGAATCAAGTCTCAGGCTACGAGATGAATGGGAAAAAGAAGACTGTCATAAAAGTATATTACCATACAATTTGGTCCAGTTGTCAAAAGGAAATAAAAATTGTCATAAATGTATTTTTTCTATTCAAAGAAAAAAAAAAGACGTGTCGTTTCTGTCATAATGAATCACTGAAACTTTACCAGCATTGCGGCTTTTCTTCTAGCCGTTCCTCCCCTTCCTCTGAGGCATTTTTTACTGAAACTACACACCTGACAGCAGACATTGGCAGTTTAATCTGAAGACTGACCGCTGCAGCCGCGGGCTGTGAGTTACTGGTTACTTAGGAACTATCACTTCATCAGCGATTCATTTTCTTCTCAGGATTTAATGCAGAATTCACTCTTGACAGCCAAAGTGAAGAGGAGAAAACCCTGATGGCAGAGGGGTAAAACAGGTTTTGCTAAGTGTGAAACAGAGAGGCAGCTGGCTGGAATGCAGGGCGCTCAGAGCAGAGCCAAAGATAAGCGACCACCTTGGGAAAAGGAGCCCCTGGGGCAATAAATAACTGACCCAGAGTGACTTTGGAGGAAGCAGTGTGATCTCATACAGTTGAGAAAACTCCTATCATCAGAGTAGACTCTCAGCATCTGCAGAGAGGAGATAAAACAACTTCAAACACCAAGTTCTCTGTGAGGAGACAGTGACAGGACAAAGTCGTGACACTTGACTCAGAGAGGATAAGCGGAATATAAAGATGAAATAAAAGACAATCTAAAACAAATCAAAAGAGGTCAGTTTTATTTACAAGGACTTAGCATTTTCCCGGGTCGCGATCAGCACCGCTCTAAATTCTCTTCATTTTAACGCCCACAGTTCCTCCTGACTCTAGGCTCTGACTTCCCTTTTGCTTTTGCTTAGCTTTAGTCTTAATTAAACTTTGGTGGAGTGTGGCAGTGGATTAAACTTTCGTAAGGAATACGTACTACAGTGTGTATATGGATGGGAGTAAAAATACACAGATCTAGAACTGGTGTAGTGAAAGGAATAACACAATTTATAAATATTTTGTTTTTCAGAAATCTGTTTCATTAAATCTAAAGTGTGGAGAACAAGTGTAATCTTGTTTTGCATTGTCTTCCTCACGGTGCTAAATGAATAGCTGGAGTTGACCAGAGATTCGATTATTTTATTTCTTGTAAGAATAGACATCAAAGAAATTATTGCAACATATTGTCTTTTTCAGGTTGCCAGTAAACATATTTTTGTTCGTTTTGTTTTGGCAGCATCAAGAAAAAAACCATAACAATTTCTCAGAAAATATTTCAAGTAAATAACTTTTGTTTCCAAAGAATGTAGGAAAAGTAAGTTAGTGCTTTTGGGTAAGATGTCATCTGTATAAATGTATAATGTATACATATACTCATTTATCGATTTCCTGTTGTTCTATAAATATGAAACTTCATAGTTCAAATTTCCCTAATTCTTCCTGATCTGTTGAATATTTAATTACATATTTGTCATATGAAAATGAATGTGAATGTGCAGAAAATATATGAAGAATATGTCAAAATTAATGAGGAGACAAAGACACTGTTGTTTCCTTGGTAACAGGGTGGTTAGCCAATTGCTGTAGCACCACGGTAACTGAAGAAGAAAGGGTATGGGGTACATACAAAATATAAAATTAAAAGTTTCACAAAATTAAAGCTTTCCTGTGGGCAAAATTGACCTTGACAATAAAAATCCACATTTTCCCAGTTCTGCTTGGGATCGGGGCTATCCTAGGTCTGACAGCACTTGACTAAAGCAGAACTGGAGAAATGTGTTGTTACAGTTCTTACATAGATACTTGTCCTTGACTGGCTGTTCCCTCTAAAAGTTTTAACAATTAAAATAGGATAATGTGGGAATAGGTGTTCTTTAAGTCATAAAAAGCTGCATAAGTTCATCATTAATTATTTCAAATCTTGATAATAACAGTCTGGTACTTCCTTATTATTTCTCACATATATGTTTTTGGATAAAAATAGTTTTTGTTCACTTTAATTTTACACAGGAAGCTCATGTGCTTAAAGATTATTTTCAAGTATTTAACTCTAGTTGTCTCTTTCCTTTCCATAGAGAATACAGTGGACAAACAAAACCACAATGAGATTACAAGTTTTCATCCATCCTGCAAGAGCAGGAAAAGTTGGCCCTGATGGCTGAACTTCTTGTGATTTTTAACTTTTTTCATGAACAGCTGATCCTATGAACTATGTTTGAGACAATTTTTTTTTCCTATGAAGATTAAATTAATGGATGAGAATAATGTTACTACTGTTGCTTTACGTCTGCTTTTAGAAAGTGATTTGAAATACAGCTGAATCTCTCTTGTCTAACAAAACACTTCCACCACCTTTTGAAATGCATGGAAATTTGTCTTTGAGTCCCCTTTATATAGGTAAGACTGGACCACACTATATACTTCAGGCCAGCCTGGAACTGATAATGACATTCTTCTCAGCCTCCTGAATGCTAATTATCCCTCATACTGATATCAGTAAAGCATTATTAATTCATGGAACAAAACAGAAAGGATACTTTTCAAACTGCTTCATTTTTATGAAAAGAAAATGATGGTGGGGCATCCACTTTAATATGCTCTCCTGGTTTCCAATTTTATTTCAGGTTTCTGTGTCTAAGTTGGATAAACTGCTTGTCTGCTTGGCTTTGGGCTCTGAAAATTGTAAATTATCATTTTTAATTCTTAAAATATCTCAGAAAATTGAAAGATTAAATGAAGTGACACATGCAAAAGAATTAAAAAGTACCATGAACAATGCCCATAGAAAGTACTATTTATTATGGGAAAAAATTATTTTTATATGAAAATACTTTAGTTACAAGGGGCAGGAAAACACACTATAAAAATCATGATACATTCAGAAATAATAAACACATTATTTCTTATATTATTTCTGTTTCTCTTCTTACAAAACCAGAAAAGATTTTTCTTTTCACTCTTATATATAAAACACATCATACAAAAAATATCTATGCTTGCTAAAAATAGATAGTAGGGAAGTTTGGGATCAGAAATATTGATTGTCATAAAATTTTCTAGACAGCTACCGTTTTTTCCAGACTTTTTCAATATCTCCTCTGCAAGCTTTTGCTTTTAATACAATTTTGCTATATGCAGGTGAAGACTGAATTTTTCCATTTGATTTCTTAAGGGCTTATTACTCTTCAGGTAGAAAGTTATTTTTACCGAAGGCAATAGTAGCAAAGTGATTTTACATTTGTGATTACTGGATATGTACTGCTTCAAGTAAGGTGTAGCCCATTGGCAGCAATTGAATAATCAAGCAAATAGTAATATGATGGTTCATAAACCTGGGTTTTAATTTTGGTTTTCGTTAAATATTAACTAGAATAATATGACCAATCACTTGAATATCTTCATCAACAGATTATGAGAAATATACCTAAATCTCAAAATCTAATAAGTACTAGTTTTAAAGTGAATAATGGTCATAATACATTAGAAATACAATAGAAATTAATTTAGGGATAATTTTAAGAACAAAATGAATACTTAGGATTATTTGGAGCTTTCAATATCTTCTCCCTTAGCGGTTATACTAGTTTCCATATGCTAAATATGTCAATTACCTATTATTATAATCTCAAATTTACTACTGTCTTGTAAAAACCAGAAAAATTTAGTATTTGAGATTCTAAACTTATTAATTATTAATTGTTCATTATAAGCATCGATCCTACATGATTGCAGAAGATTTTTCCTTCACAAGTGAATTCATCATCAACAGCAAGTAGATGCTATTCTTTGTTAAGAGGTTGGTATTGAGGCTTATCAACTGTAATAGGAAGAACTAGTTTAGTAGTTTAAGTCTCTCTTCCAGTCCATCAAGAAGAGGATGCTAATAAAAATGGCAAAAATTGCTCTATTATCAAAAATGGTAAAGATGTTGTTTTGCATTATGTATGTATGTATGTATCCACTGCTTATGAAAATTTTTGTATCAAGTATAGAAACAGTTTGATAAGTTATAAACAGTTGTTACTTTGACTTGCTGTCCGTGATGATGAACCTTTCAAATACCATGTGCCAATCTCAACCAAAAACCCATTTATGTATCACAGAGTAGCAACATTGTAATTAATATGGAGTACTGTGGTTTTAGTTTGGAGAAAAGAACTCTTAAATTAACATCGTTTGTCTTAAAAGAAAAACATAGTGACACATGTGACATAGGTTCACTGTGTAACAAGAATCTGTGTTAATGACAGCAGATTTAATGTTTAACCCAGTTGTCTTTAAACTGCCCAGTTGATTATACAATTGAAGGAATAAAACATGAACTTTCCTCTTAAATGGGACATCATGATTAATACCCAGATTCTTCTCTCACTAATCTTGAGTCTTGATGACATATATAATGTAATTATAATAATTAGTACTTATGTGCTGCTCCTAAAAATGTTGATCAGGTCTAACATCTGTCTATCTGCTTATTTATTAACATATCAATCAATAAAAACCAATTGTATTGAGACAATCATTATCCACGAGGGAGGAAGAGCTGGTAATTTCTTAAACTTACACAGCCTAGAAGTCTTCAATCAGAGTGACCTCGAGAGCTCTGTACTGTTCATCCCAAAGCTCTAATCCAATCTGCCTGAGTCAGAGAACCGAGTCTGGGAGAAGGTGGTCAGAAAAGTCATTTGCTTTGGGTTTTGATTGTCAAAGTATTCAGTGAAAGTAAAATTGATGTGTTCATCAGGATTTCTTGGTCAATACACTCTAGACAAGAAGGAAGTTAATAAAAGAACCAAATGCTTTGAAAAAAAGGGTCAAAATTAAATGTCAGGGGCCAAGCATTCAGCTCAGTGGTTCCAGGTCCCTAAGAGGATTGCTGTGAGTTCAAGGCTTGTCTGGGCTACACCATGAGCTCAGGACCAGCCTGAACTACAAAGCAAGACCCTGTCTAAAAAGAAAAGAAAGAAAAGAAAGTTAAATATTGCCAAAATTAAAGTCTTTGTCATCAGCTAGGTGAAAGTAACACTGAGAAAAACTGTGATCAGTAAAAGTAGATAATAATCTGGTGCTTTGTTGGAATCAGATTGAGAGCATGATCAATTTATTTGAAGTGAAAAAGCCTCACAAAAGCCTAGAGGTACATAATTAAGTAGATCTTTCCATTTGGACCATATTTTTTTAGTGAAATGAAATCCAAGGTACAATTATTCTGTAATTGCAGATCATTTAAAGTACTTTCAATGAATATGGAAGAAGGATTAAATGATCAGTTTAAATTAACCTTTAAGGGCAGGGTGGATCCTCCCTGGATTTGAAGGTGGGCATCCTGATCAGTAGGTATCCGTGCAAAGTGTCAGAAGTATTGTACATAATGTGACACTGTGCATGTTACACAAAATAGAAGAAAAATTATATCATATAAAATACTTCATCATGAAAACAATTTGGAAAAATAAAATAATGATCAGTAAATCCTAACCAAAGGAAATTCTTTGTCTCAAATTGGTATTCCATCAAAATGCTCACCAACTGTGAGGAAGAAACCATTATATCTTTGTATATACAGACACAGAAGGTTTACCTCTCACAATGCTCCTTAATAAAAATGTCAAATGTGAATGCACTCAGCCAGAGCAATAACAAAAATCAAGAAAGAAGAAAACAGGACTCAAAAAGCAGGACATATTTCAGAGTATAAAGAATAAAAACTATGATGCAAGTTTTGCACCTCTCCTGGAAAGTGATCTTTCAGACTGAACAAAAGTTCACATATTCTAAGAAGAATTTTTCTGTAAGTTGATGGATTTCTTGAAGCAGAATTAGGAATTTGGATAGTGTTAGCATAACATAGGAATAAATTATTCTTTTGTCTGTAAAGAAACAGCAAATCCTATGGGTCTTTGTATCTATAAAAGACAGGTTCTCGACAAAAAGAAATCACAAATCTGAGATAGATTTACCGTTATAATTTAAAGATTGTTGCTCAACTGATCATGATATTGTTAATGTTTACCAGTAGCTGAATTTCAGAGGTAATTTTATTTCTATATAAATAAATCTTTTAGATACATAATTAAAATTTCAAAAATGATTTGATTGGTTTTCAATTGTTTAAACACTTGTTTAAAAACAGTATATTTATAGTTACAAAACAAAAGTCTTTAAACTCACTGATAAATACAGTGACATATAGTTGGAGACACACAATAAATGACTGAAGATGTTAACTATAATTTAATGGACTCAGGGTATGCTAGATAGGTTATTAAAATTCATAAACAAAGAAAGAATTAGCAAATCAGTAATTAAACACATAAGAAAGATGGTGTCAAATGATCTGTATAATGACAGTAAACTACTGATATTTTATAAGCAAAAGAGATGAAAAAAATAAAAGGAAATGCAGAAGCCATGTTTTCATGGGAAATGAATAATACTTTTCTAGAGAGACCGTGACAAAGTTATATAAATCAGAGTTTCAAAATACCCCTCAGTAATTTATTATACTTTGTTTTTCACCCTCTTTACTCAAACTGTTATTCAATTTACTCAGTTTTACAGGTTTATGATAAAAGATGAAAATGCACAATCAGATTGAGAGTTACACAAGCCCAAGTTCAGAAGTCTCTTGAACATTCTGTAACTGTGAAATTTACCACTCTTCCAGATGTGGGCATATCCAACAGCTCACGAGCTCTCCAATCTCACTGTCAAAGGATTTCAGTGGAGATTTATTCACATAGGTACAACTGCTTATTAACTCAGTCTAATCATGTCCTAGCCTTTCTGGCAATGAGCTGTTGTCCTGAATCCATTTAGGGGCCAACCGGATTCACCTCATTAGCATAAAAAGTGTTTTCCCATCCAAAAAATTTCAAGAGACATAGAAGTTCTAGGAAACATATACCAAGTCCTTGCATCACTCAAGTCATTGTAAGAGTTTTAGGGGTGCCATGTGACGAAACTGTGGCAGAAAGCAAGTACATCTTTATTATCACTTCCTACTAATATCTCCTTAGCAGAGAGTTGGCTATCCTTGCTCACCCTTGACGTCCTTTCCATACATATTGTTTTGCAGTATGTATAAGCTAGTCATCTATAAATCTTCCTTTCTAGCTCAATTTTACTTAGTAATGCCTTTAATTTGTCTTTTATCATATCTAATATTTTACTGTGAGGAGCAACTTCAGGAGATTTTTTGAGATATCCTTAGGTCACTATCCAAATTTACCACATGAATTTCTGCTGTCCAAAATATACCACTAAAGAACTAAGCCAACTTTTTTGTGTGTTCTTATAGTAATAATCACTGTTCTTGCACATTCAGTCATGTTTTGCATCTCAGTCTGAACCCTTAGCAGAAGCTGTTTTAACTCTTGTTTCTAACAATATTCTATCACGAAGATATATGTATTCTCTTTTAAAAACTATTTTAAAGATGATTAATGCTTTTTACAGCTCTCGTTTTTTTCATAACTTTCTTCTATATTAGTATTACTACCAACTCTCTCTTGTGAAGTACAAGTTTATTGTTTTGCTTTGTTTGTTTGTTAACAAGGTCTCATTTTGTACTTTAAGCTGGTCCGGAACTCACTATGTAGCTCAGGGAAGCCTCTACCTCCCAAGTGCTGGGAGTCAGACATAAAAAACCATGCCCGGCATTGTGATGTGTGGTGCTGATTGCTAGTGGCCACGTGTCACCATGCCCATCTTGTGGTATGTGGTTCCTGGGGACTGAATTTGGGCCCTTGCACTTGCAAGGCAGGGGCTGGAACCACTGAACTAAATCCTTGGACCTACAAGTTTTTCTTAAAATGCATTTGAACACTGTTCCAGCCTTTATTTCCCAGGTTCTTTAATATTTAACAATAGTTTCCTACTTTGGGTGTCAAATATTTGTTTTCTGAGGATGTGACAACAAAGTACCACAATCCCAGAGTGCAGAATTCAAGATCAAGCTGTGCAGGTCATTTCTTATGGAGACCTTTGTGATTTTCAGAGGCTATCTACAGTGTATGTCTTTACATACATTACTAGACACCCATGTGTACTTCTAATTGCTTCCATTCACAAGGACCACATTAAGGCTCACTCTAATGATTCTTATTACATTCCTCTTTAAAGACTTTCTTTTCAAATAAAATCATATATTGAAATGTTAAAATATGAATTTTTGAAGAATATATTTAAGTCATAATAGAAGGGAATACTAGAGTGTAGCAAAAATAACTTGTTTTCTATTTAATACTGATCTCTTTTTAGTAACAAAACTGATTTTATTCCAGGAGAAAATATCTGTGGTTAAAGGTTGAAGATTGTGTCTCTAATTGTGGATAACTTTGTCAAATATCTGTTAGAAATTATTACGTGCTATTCCTGGTTTCTGCTTTGGTTATTATTACACCTTAAATAACAGAAGTCAGTTAAAGATGTTATGCCAAAAATTAGAATTCCTGGTACAACACCAAGGTACATAATAGCAGTGCAGGACTCACAACTTGGGACACATTAAGTAAAATTATTTCTATGCATATATTTTATGATCACAGTAATTTACAACAAATATATACTTCTTGTTGACAGGTTGGTAGGTGACTAGACCTGGCTGAAGTCAGCCAGACTTCAGACTTTCAAGTTTAGTTTAGGTGTTTTCATGCCAATATGTAGGTGAAAGAATCTACAACTCCCCACAGTATGAACTTCTACCTGTGAAAGGAGGACAAATGCAAGCACTTGGAGGCCAGGCCATAGATCTTTCAGATCTTGCTCGAAGCAAGCAGTGTGGAACTATAATTTATATTTTGTTGATAAAAGCAAGCCAAGCCCAAGTGATAAGGAACTGAAAATTTAGATATAAAACTGGGTAATTTTATATAAGAAGAAATGTAAAATGTTGTCACCTGGAAGGAGGAAAACATTGGTTAATGATATACATAAATAACATTTTTTCTTAAATTTCTGTAATCATATGTTTTTTTACAACAGATTATGTGCAATCTATATTTTGTTTAAACTTCTAGTATTTTGTAACTTTGTCTGGTATGCTTTCACTTTTACCTAGAGTAACTAGAATCTTTCAAAGAATCATTTGAAATGATTCCTTTTGAAGTGCTCCAGAACCATTTCACCTATAATTCTTCTGTGCTGTTAGGGTGCTATTTCCTGTATCACATTTTATCTTTTGCTACTATAAGATTAGTGGGAAAACAAGCCTATTTGAATCATCGAACTAACCAGGATCTAGTTCTTAGGGGCATAAAACAGATGAATTTGAACTGAATAAGGGTTGAAGAGAATGTATAAGTCAATGCTTATTAGAAGCAGATACCTACCTGTGTGCTGTGTGCTGGGGACCCAAGGATCCAGTTAAAGCCTTAAAACGCAGGACAATGCCCCATGTAAGCCTGTATCAAAAAACTGCAAGAGAAAGGCCAAATGTCCAGTGGTAGAAGCTGGGAAGTCGGTGAACAGGGTGAAGGATCTGTGTGGGAAGGCTAGGAGATCTGCACTCAAAGCCAGGAGCTCATCTCCAAGCTGAAGAAGGACATTGGAGGTCTCTCAAAGAAGGCAGTGGCCAAAGATCCTGTGAAGAAAAACCACTAAAAAGCAGCATCTTCAGGAGAATCAGCAGCATGCAGTCTTCACCTCCATTCTCCTTTATGCCATTCCTGCCACAGTCCTTTGGTGGGTCTTCCAAAACCCCGAAGCACATTGGCTAAGTTCAGGTGGCTAGGTTCCAGCTGATACCTAATTAGTCCACCATAGAGAGGAAGTATACCAAAAAAGTATGGCAAGGCTCTATGTCAAGTTTTGGCTAAGGGATGGTGCAGATCAGCACTGGTGTTCCAGTAGGAGATGGACATGGATGTGAACAGGCAGCCATGGATATCTTAGAAATAATTTTATTACCTGTCTGATAGCTTACACTTGTAACCCAAACACTCAGGAGGCAGAGGCAGGAGGAGCCTGAGGCTATCCTGGGCTACAGTGTGAGCCCAGGGCCAAGATGAACTACAAAGGGAGACTCTCCATCAAAACCAAAAACAAATTAATAATTTCTGGAAGTCTAGAAGACTATAATTCTTACACTGCTGAGATATTTATAAAAAACATGCAGTTTTTTGGCATTTCAATAACTTTACTGAAAGGAACATCTCTTTGTACATCTCTTTGTGTTGCTTAGTATGTACATGTGAATGAGTGTTAATTTTTTTAAAAAAATCTGTCATTCTGAGTAAAATACAATTGTTTATATTATAAGCTTGTTTGCCATTAAGATTAGACAGTGTAAGCAAATCATTATTTTTCCTTTGATGCGATATAATTGCAAAATATGATGAATGATTTTGAAGCGGTACTAGTATTAAAAGAGTAAATTTAGGTTAATTAAGATAAATCAGATATTAAAATTTGTGTATTTATTTATTTTTTATCTATCTATTTATGTTCACTATGTCACTAAGCTGAAAGAGGGACAATTCACAATACTCCTGTCTCAGCCTCCTAAGCGCTGGGATTACAGATACGTACCATCATGGCCAGCTTAGAATTTAGATCTTAAAATTCATGGTAATGCATTATCAAATCTAAACTCTAGAATTTTTGAATCAACAAAATTCACCTGATACTTTAGTTAGAACTCTACATTCACTGTGTTTCCAAAGTTGTTTCTTAAGTTGATTTGTAAGCATAATTTATACCTGCCTATGAAAATATAAAGAAGTTTATAAATAAACTAAAACTTTTGGAATGTATATCTATATAAAATTAATATTTTGATATTTTAATAGTAATTATACATATTTACTTGTTTTAAATTTCAAAACTTCACATGTATTCAGTACATATTTCAAATTTGTTTCCTATAAGATGCTTGATACTTAACATTGATCTTAAGACAGACCCTATAGAAAATTCTTTCAGAGAACTGATGCTACAATTATAGATTGTATTTTCTTGATTTAGATTATTTAAAAATTATAATTAAATCCTAAAAACAAAAAAATCAAATTCATCAGCACAAATTAAATATTTGCATTTTTATTCTAACTTCACTGTACATATATACATACACACACACATATATATATAAATATATTGACTTAATTATCTGTATTTTATTGCTAAATCTGTTTTGTTTCCTTTTTTTACAAACAATAGAATAATAACAAAATGTGAATCATGCCTACACTATTTTGTGTTTCTCCACATTTGAAAAATAATATCACTGTTTTTATTTAAACATTGTCCTTACAGAGAAACAACAAAGTTGATATCCTTAAAAGAATCCTGAACAGTGTTCCCACATACAACATTGATTCCCATTTGTGTTCCTGAATCTCATTCACCACTGTTTTAATATTATTAGTAATGATTTAATTTTCCTTGTAAAATTTAAAACAAATCAAAACTTTACATTTTCTACATTTGATCAACCATAACCATTTGAGATACTATTTTAATTTCAATCTTAATTTCCATTTTCTTTTTTTTCCCTCTCTACTTTTATGCTACCAGTAAAAATGTTTAAATTGTGCTTATATTCTGAGCATAGTTTTCAATAACAAATTTTGTTTTCAAGAGATCATTTTATTGTACAGGAAATATAATCAGGTGCATGCTCTGTATCTATCTCCTTTAGTCATGGGTTCCATTAAAGGTCATGCTGTAACCTGTTGCCACCTTCTCCTCCAAAGTTAAGGCCTTCATCACTTCTAAATACCAATTAATGGTCAGAAGTGCAGTAGAGATAAGTTAAATATCTCCACGTGGCACTGAATTCACTGTTGACAAGCACTTGCAAACCTCAGTCTACTCGCTGAAGAACAAGTCTGCTGAATTTCCTATCAAGTGTGATTCAAGTCATTTAGCCCTAAAGAGTTATTTATAGAATCAAGACATGTTCCCAATCTAATTTCTCTAATTCATAATGAAAAGAAGTTACTGTAGCCTATTAAACTCACTTGAATACTCTTGACAGCTGCACACTTGTCCCAGGAATGCCGGAGCCCAAAGTGGCTTGTGGAGATGTGCGGTCATGATGCTCTCTGTCCTCCGATTACATGTTCATAGAACATTTTTGGATTGTGTGCTTGGAATGTTTACATATATTCATTTAATCTCCCCTCTTCCTTTTCCAAGGCTAACTATTATGGCCACAACCCCCACATGTACACTATATA
>PVIR01007697.1:0-60027 GCA_004026965.1 Petromus typicus | reverse complement strand
CTTAGCCATTTCCTGTGCTATAGAAGTTTTGTTCATGAAGCCTTTCCCTAAGCCAATGTCTTCAACAGTTTTACCTAACCTGTTTTGTAGTAGGTTTAGAGTGTCTGTTTTAATATTTAGGTCTCTTATCCACTTTGATTTTAGCTTGGTACACGGTGAAAGAGTTAGATCTAGTTTTAGCCTTTGGCAAGTTAAAACCCAGTTTTTCCAGCACCACTTGTTAAAGAGGCTATCTTTCCTCCATTGAGGATTTTTGGCTCCTTTGTCAAAGATGAGGTGGCTCAGTGTATCTGGAGTAGTTTCTGGATCTTCTAGTTTACTCCGTTGATCCTCGGGTCTGTTACTTTGCCAGTACCACGCAGTTTTTATCACAGTGGCTTTATAGTATAGTTTCAGGTTCGGAGTTGTGATACCCCCCACCATGTCCCTGTTGCTTAGAATAGGCACCATCTTAAAATTCTGCCTCCTACAGTGATACAATTTTTTTCTTAGATTTGATAAATGTACCAGAATAATTAGGAGAAATTTAAATTAGAGGAGGAGTATAAAGAAATACATTGTACATTCTTTCTAACTTTTCTGAATTAAAACTCTGTAAACAACATTCTGTTTAAAAAGCTCAGTCAAAGAAATCACCTTAGAACATAAGTTGATAAAATTACTATATTCAATGACCATAAACCATGATGAGAAGGAGGCCAAAGATTGCAGTAAGGAGGAGAAGGAAGGAGTTAAAGTAGTATTTCATATGTATTAAACATTAATGTCTAGATATTTTCTTAAGTACTTTTTGTGAATAATCTGACTCAGTCTACAAAGCAATACTATACATTATTATTTTATTATATAATCTCTACATTTTATAGAGGTAAAATTTGTGATAGAGAAGATAATATGATTGCTCAAAGTTACACAATTACTAAGTATTAGAACCAGGAATCAGATTCAGGTCACCTGATTCCAGAGTTTTCATTCAGAAACACCTCCCCACCCAGTCTGTCAAACATAATCCACCTTTTTTTAAAATTGAAATCTTTTTGGTACAATATATATACCCGCCATGATTGCACTCAACAAGGAGAATTTGTACCAGTATATGACACAACTCAATTCTCATTTTTTCCCATAGCCCTACTGACCCTACCATCCCCAAACCTAATATACATAAACTTTGCTTCCTTTCTTTTTTGCTATAGTCATATTATTTTCCCCCTTTCACCCCATTTCACTTTGAGTATTTTCTATTGCACGATATACAGCATACACCTTTTTAACAACATTCTATATCCCCAGCCACTATGCTCTTTTCTCAAAGTAGGTAACTTCTAAAGAATGTGACATAGACTTCTTGAATAAAACTTCTGTAGCACAGGAATTGGCAGAAGAAATCAATAAATGGGATCTCACCCTATTAAAAAGTTTCTGCACAGCAAAGGAAACCATCAACAGAGCAAAAAGGCAACCAACAATGTAGGAAAGAATCTTTACCAGCTGTTCCTCAGACAAAGGGCTGCTATCTAGAATATATAAAGAGCTTAAAAACATCAGCCCACCAAAATTTAAAGATCCAGTTCAAAACTGGGCATCTTAAATGAACAGATAATTTTCAGAGGAAGAAGTACAAGCAGCTAAGAAGTATATAAAGAAATGCCCAACATCACTGGTCATTCAAGAGATGCAAATGAAAACAACACTGAGATTTCATCACGCTCCACACAGAATGGCTGCTATCTCAGAATTAGCCAGCAACAAATGTTGGCAAGGCTGCAGTGAAAGGGGAATCCTTCTCCACTGCTGGTGGGAATGTAGACTCATACAACCCCTGTGGAGATCAGTTAGGAGATTCCTCAAAAAGCTAGGATTGAAGGTCCCATTTGACCTGGCCATCACTGTGCTAGGTATATATACAAAGGAATTAAAAGAGTAATTTAACAATGATGTATTGCACCCATGTTTATAGTAGCTCAGTTTAGCATTGCTAAATCTTGGAAACAACCAAAATATCCATCAACTGGAGACTGGATAAAGAAGATGTGGTTCTTTTATAGAATGGAGTATTACTCTGCCATTAAAAGTGATAAGATTGAGTCATTCATACTCAAACGGATGTACCTGGAGGATGTCCTCATAAGCGAAATAAATAGGTCACAGATGTGTAAGTATTGTATCTTTTCTCTGGTATGAGAAAATAAAGTTGTAAATGATTTTTAGTATGTATAGTTGATATTGTGAATTAGAAAATATTTAAAAGAGAAGAGAGTGTAGAAGTAAATAATGAGGGGAAAATGAATGTGGTAATAATAAAGAAAAAAGGAAACAAATTATATATATAGGAGGTAAGGGGTTGCAGGGTGGGGGAAAAAGGGAAAAAATGAGAATCAAATCATGTCATATTCTGGTACAAACCCTCAATGTTGAATGTGATTATGATGTGTATTCATAATGTACCAATAAAGATTTTTTTTAAAAAAGAATGTGCCCTAGGCAGTTGGTTACATGTAACCCAAATACCTCTTCAAATGTGTTTCATCATCACAGAAGCTAGAACGATTTTGTCCTAATTGACTTGGCAAAAAAATTACGTGGGTCAATCATCTTGGGTCTTTTGTTATTCTGTGCCTAAAGCTCATTCAATGAGTTGCGGTTATTTACGAACACACTCTTGCCCATACAGTTTGAGCAGGTGCACTGAAACGCTACCAACTCCAACTGCTTCAAAGTGGATATGAGTTATCCTTGAATGGGAACAAAATTACTTCAAAACCCAAAGAGAAAGATACACATTTCTTGGTACATTTCTCAATATTAGTTTCATCTCCTCCCAGTGTAGAAAGGAAGGTATCCTGCATTATGAGAAGAAAAGCTATAACACTTTACACAATACTTAGATTTATTTATTCCAGTTTATAGTCCCCAAGCTTCTTTCTCATCATTTTTATATGAAGTCACAGGACCATTCTTGCTTCTTATACAGATTACTTTGGAAAGATGTACACAAGTTATTGGCCAACCTGGATGAAATGAAGTGAAGGTTTTGTTACTCTGACTGACAGTCTTACCAAATTAGTGTAAGATGGCCATCTCAGATAAAGTTTAACCAGAAGCTCTGCTTTTGCCAAATGGAATGGTGTCCAACTATGTAGTTTAACTTCTTCCCAGTTTCATTCTTGTGAAAGTGCACATGTCCATTGAAGATGCTTATAAGTCCAAGGAGAGAAACTTTGAATGATTGAAATAGGCAATAGACAGCAGAAGCCTGTAGTGAGCAGTCTTAGACTACAACTGTAGTCCATAATACCCTGATTATATCTGTTTACTTGGTTACCCATGAGTCACTGCACTTCCTGTGGACTCCCTGCTAACACAACTCTAATGAATCACCTCTTCCTTTTGCTCACTGCCATTTTTAATAGATTGAAAAGGAGTGGCCATCTGAATGGTTGAAAGTAGTAGAACTGGTTTTACTTTCTCATTTTTAGCCTGAGAAGGTGTCTGGTCACAATTACTCAGGAACCTCATGAGGGTGGGGTACATAGTGCCTCTTTGTCCAGCTCTGTTCCAGTTCCTGTCTGTCAGAAAAAAAATCATTCAATAAAGTACCCAACCTTCCCACTATTTTATTGTATATATTGAAGCCATATAACATGATATTTCAATATCATATTCATAGTGAAATGTTACCACAGTGTAGTAAGTTAACATATCCATCCTCTCATAGCTTTATGGTGGTCTCATATCTATTTATTTAACAAAAATTCAAAATGCAACATTCACTATATTATTAACTATAGTCCCCACTTTGCAAGTTAAATATCAAGAGTAGATCATCCCTGCATATCTACAATTTTGGGTCCTTTGACCTACATCTCTCAACTTATACGCCAAGTAATACCATTTTATTCTCCTGTTTATTCAACTTCTTTCACATATAATGAGATGCTGTAGTGTTCTTATTCCTATGTCTCATTTATTTTATTTAGCATAATTCCAGATTTACCCATTTTATGTCAAGTGATGATATCTCTTTTTTTAAGAATGAATAATACTACATATCCATCCTTCCGTCTACTGGCAGACACTTCAACTATGTCCATAGTTTGACTTTCGTGAATCATTCTGCAATAACTATGAAAGTGCCAATATTTATATGATGTGATCACCTCATCTGTTGGTATACATCTGAAAGAAGAATTCCTCAGCCACATAGTGGTCCTATTTTTAAGCTCTTAAAGGATCTCCATTCTATTTTCTATGAAAGTCCCAAATACATTCATCTCAACAGTATGTCACAGTTTTTAAATATACAACCAGATGAACTAGCCATAGGTATTTTGCCAAAATTACAGATGATCAGGTGCTCAGTTGCAGAGAGACTTTAAACTGGTTCCTTCATCCCTCCAGAATCACCTGTTTCTCTTACAATAATAGCAGGTTACAAACCCATTCTGAATTATTCCCTCCAAGTATATGGAAAATCTATCTTCCAAAAAGTCTTCATTCTTTTATTGATAATTCTGCCTGAGACTAAAACCTTTGGTTTATAACAGAGCTGCTGTGATACTGACCTAGAAAAGAGTCCAAGGCTCACCTTGATAAGCAGCTTTCAATAAACTCTTAGTCTCTGGTCCACACAAACCAGAAATTTAATAATAAAAATTATCAAGAAAGGCCTGGAATCAACTATAATATCTACATTTCATTCTCCAATTAACTTTTCATAGAAGTGGAACATACAAAAGAAAACACATTATCTAGACATAAGCTTAATAGAAACATCCCAGAAGTATGCAACACTTTTAGAAGACAAAAATAGACAAATAAAAAGACAAACTTCATTCTATAATAGAAAGAGTCAAGATAATAAAGGCATTTTCTCTCCCTAAATTAATCTACAAAATTAGAACAGTATATCCACACACAAATAGAGGAACCTTTATTCTTTTGACCTAAACAAGATGCTTATAAAGTTTATTCTGAAGAACAAAAATAATACCAACACAGCCATGAAACTCAGAAAAAGAACAACATGAAAAGTACAGTGGATTGATGAATATTATGGCATAAATGAAGAAAGTCCCCCAAAGCTTCATGCTTGTAAGGGGAGGCTTTTAGAAGGTGATTAGATTGTGGAGTGCCATGATCACTGGTAGACTAGTTCACTGGAAAATCCATTGCTGAAAGTCCCATTGGGAGATGGGATTTGGTTAGAGGATGGTGCTAACTAAGGGAAAACTTAGAGAGTATGTATTTATCTCCAGTTCCATATCTCATTCTGCTTCCTGACCACCATACATGATCAGTTTTATTACACATGACCCTCCTATCCTGCTGTTTCTGCCTTGACCTTGTCAACGAGGGAACATAACCACAAGCTAAAATAAAGCTCTTTTTTTAGGTTGTGAATGCTGAAAACTGTATTCTAGCAACAAGAAAGTAACTAAGACAAGAAATTCATCAAAAAGTCATATCTATTTAGAATGTCTACCTGGAAAGGTTTCTGCAGACACAATTATTTAAGTCTAAATGACATGACCTAAGACGAGGATGGAATTTAGTCACAGAAATCTTTAGAATAAAAGGAAAGGACACACATAAACACATACAGAGGTGACATGAAGAGTAGAGATTGGAATGATATGTTCAAACCAAAGAACTCTAGAGATTGCATGAAATCATCAGAAACTCGGCAAGATATATAAAACAGATTCTGTCTTAGAGCATCCAGGAGGAGCCAACTCTCTCAACATCTTCACATTAGATTTCTGGCTTCCAAAACTGTGAGACAGTAAACTTCTTTGGTTCTGAGCTTTGTTTACATAATTTATTATGGTAGCCCAAAAAAACTAATGCAGGGGAACAGATGTGTCAGACCTCAAAATAGACAATAACATATCTATAATTACAGCATTTTAACATCTGTCCTAAAGAAGCAAACTTGTACAACAGAATGAAACACCTGGAAAACAACTCATTTAAGCATGTATAAAAGGCAATGCCCAAAATGGGTTGAAGAATCTTCAATAGACTCACATCCTTAAGTGTGTGAAAAATATCAAATAAACAAATTTCACTGATTACATTTTTAGAACTTTAGAAAAACAACTCATTAATCTGAAAACTGATGCACAGAGTGAAACAGCTCATCATTTATCTTGCCTTATAGAGAAAAACTATACCTCAGGATTGTTAAATAGATAATGGAGGTAAGTCCTCTTTCGAGAAATATCTCGGCCAATACGGAATTATTATGCCATTAGCACATCATTGTTTTATGACCCTAATGAAGATGAGCTTGTGTTGTGATCATTAACGTGTACCAACCCCACAAAAGCAGAATTATCAAAAATGAATAACCAGATGTGCATTTTCTCAGGATGGAAAGGTAAAATGTCACTTATAGAATAATTCTGTCTGAAACAATCTGCAATCTGATCAAGTTTCCTAACCCAACTAATGACTTACAGGGGAAAAAATGCAAAGAAGGCCTGTGACTACCAGAATAATGAGGATGTATTTAGCAAAATATGAGCTATGAAAATTTTACAGAACAAATGAATAGTTTTGTCAATGATGAAATTTGTCAAGAAACTAAAAGAGGAAATAAAGAAGAAATGATACACTGAAAGAATTTGAAGATGTATTAATAAAAATCTGTGGCTCTAATTCAAATGAAACCTAAATTTGCTTTAAAAATAAATTGGGGAAAATGTCAAGATTGGTTGACTATTTGCTAACATTGTAGAATTATGTGGATCATATTGTGTTGATTTTTTAAAAACTAAATCCCAGTCTTTTGGTCTTACACAATGAAGTAGATATGGATGGAATAATAAAATACCAAGAATTTTATTCAAAATAATTTGTGAATAAGACAGTGGAAAGGAATGTAAATGAAAAATATTGGGTTTAAATTGATATTTATTAAAGGTGGATGTTAATTTCTTAGTCTTTTTATTTTTGTATATTTCCAAAACTTCTCATATTGAAAAGAGAAAAGTACTTGCAGCATAATAATTTCATTAATTCATTCAGCATTTGTTGAAAACCTTCATCATGTCAGATAGGCAGAAAAGGTGTCTTCATCAACATGGTAGCTATCCCAGGGCATGGACGCATTATTCAGAATAGCCAAAATGTCAAACACAAATGCTTACCAACTCATGGATGGATACACAGAATCTGGCATATTCGGGGAATGAAATATTAACCATAATGAAGAATGAAAATGATTCAAGCTATAACTTACAGGAACCTCAGAAACTTCATGCTAAGTGAATGAATGACATCATTTATACACATCCATAGTGTGCCAACACAGAAGAGCAGATAGGACAGTGATGATTTCCATCAGTTAGTGGGGACAGCAATGAGGAGTCACGGGTAATTGGTGATAATTACTCCAATGCTTAACTTTCTAAAGCCTAAGAGAGGGATAAGGCAGGCATTTTAATCAGCAGCAGTGTGTATGCTGCCAATTATCAGACTTAATTTAGCTATCACAATGTTTGTGCAAATGACAATGGCTAATGCACTGTTGGAATGGAAGATGAATATGGAAATGCTCTCTATATGACACAGTTTTGTTTTATTCTCTCATGTAAACTTTTATTTATGTTTCACTGGTATGTCTCTAAATTCTTCTTCCTGTGTACAGTATATGTCAATGAGTTCTAGAATATATGATGGTATTGTAAAATAGAAAATATTCAAAAGGAAAAGGGTTATAGGGGTAAATAACAAGGGGAAAAATAATGTAATGATAATAAATAAAAGGAAACAAAGCTTATGTATATAGGGGTGGGAAATTGTAGGGGGTGAGGGAAGGGGAAAATGAGAATCAAGTCATGTCATATATTGGTACAAATTCTCAGTGTTGAGTATGATCATGATATGTATATATAATGTGCCAATAAAGATTTGAAATTTTTAAAAATGATTAACATTTTAAAAATTTTTTAAAAGAAATGGTGCTGGAAAAACTGGGCTTTAACTTGCCAAAGACTAAAACTAGATCTAACTCTTTCACCGTGTACCAAGCTAAAATCAAAGTGCATAAGAGACCTAAATATTAAAACAGACACTCTAAACCTTCTGCAAAACAGGTTGGGTAAAACTCTTGAAGACATTGGCTTAGGGAAAAACTTCATGAACAAAACTTCTATAGCACAGGAATTGGCGAAAGAAATCAACAAATGGGAACTCATTCTTTTAAAAAGCTTCTGCACGGCAAATGAAACCACCAACAGTGCAAAAGGGCAACCAACAATGTGGGAAAAAAAAATCTTTACCAGCTGTTCCTCAGATAAAGGGCTACTATCTAGAATATATAAAGAGCTCAAAAAAATCAGCCCACCCAAATTTAATGACCCAATTCAGAAATGGGCATCTGAAATGAATAGATATTTTTCAGAGGAAGAAGTAAGAACAGCTAAGAAGCATATGAAGAAATGCTCAACATCATTAGTTATTCGAGAGATGCAGATGAAAACAACATTGAGATTTCATCTCACTCCACATAGAATGGCTGCCATTTCAGAATCAGCCAACAGCAAATGTTGGCGAGGCTGCAGAGAAGAAGGATCCCTTCTCCACCCTTGGTGGGACTGTAGACTCGTACAACCCCTGTGGAGATCAGTATGGAGATTCCTCAAAAATCTAGGATTGGAGGCCCCATTTGACCCGGCCATTGCCCTGCTAGGTATATACACACAAGAAATAAAAGACTCATACCTCAGTGACATATGTGCACCCATGTTTATAGCAGCCCAGTTTATGATCGCTACATCTTGCAAACAACCCAAGTGTCCATCAACTGGAGACTGGATAAAAAAAGCTGTGGTTCTTCTACAGAATGGAGTGTTAATCTGCCATAAAAAATGATAGGTTTGAATCATTTATACTTAAATGGACATACCTTGAGAATATCCTCATAAGTGAAATAAATAGGGCACAGATAGGTACATATCACATCTTTTCTCTGGTATGAGAAAATAAAGATGTAAATGAGTACTAGCATTGTATGTTATATATTGTGAAATAGAAAATGCTCAATGTAAAATAGGGTGAAGAGGGAAAAATGATGAGATTGTAACAAAAAAGTAAGGAAACAAATTTTATGTATATGGGAGGCAGTAGGGTGGGTAGGGCTATGGGAAAAAATGAGAATTAAGTTGTGTCTTATACTGGTACAAATCCCCATTATGGAGTGCAATCATGATGCGTATATGTAATGTACCAATAAAGATTAAGAAAAAAAAATTTAAAAAAGAAATATAACACATAATTGGGTAAATTACTGTTCTATTTTATTTATGTATCATAAAATGTGAAAATACTAAAATTGAAGGGATCCCCTCATATACATGTTCTTTATCAAAGATATCATTTCTCCTACTAGTGAAAAAAATTACAAGATATTCATTGATTTTCAAAAGTAAACCAAAGGAAATATGAATGATCTTCGGTTTTCCTCACCTTATGTGTGGCACAAAAGGATGTTTCACTCTCAAGGAAAGTTGTCAGCATACATAATTACAGTCATCAAATTGCTGATTTAAGGACAAGACTGGAATTATAACCTGTGGCCAGTTTCCATAATACTGTTAATACTTCAACTTGAGTTTTTGTTTTCTAAGAAAAATCATGAATGGCTATAACCTCCCCCAGCCCCTGCCTCTTCACCCTGCCCCTGCCCCTGCCCCTGCACTGAGGATTGAGCTTATGGCAATTTCCAGCCTTTTTTTTTTTTAATTTTTTTTTTTATTTTAAGATTTGACCTTGCTAAGTCACTATGTTGCCCAAGCTGAGTTTCAACTTGAAACTTCTTTTCTTCTGCCTCAGCTTCTTTTCTTTTGCCTCAGCTTCCCAAGAGTACTAGGATGACAAGCACACAGCATAGTGCCGGCTTCCTTGACTGTTTTAGGGAGAAGAAAATCTTCCCACAAAGAAGATGTTATTAGATTCATTGTGTCGAATGAAGAACAAGAAAGGGTGATTACAATGAACATTTTCAAAGCCAGAGTCTGATGAGACAGTAAACGCCATGCCGGTGGCTGCAGTGGCTTCTGAGCCTTCCTCAGTCACCTCCAGGAAGGCTCTGTGCAGGAGCGTCTGCGCCTGCAGCGCGGATCGCAGACACACTCCGAGGTCATCTGCGTCACATTGGCTGAAAGTGTCTCCCAGCCCCAGGGCCACCATGACGCGCTCCAGGTCATAACTGTCTTCCACTTCCAGCCGGGGCAAGTGCACACTCACGTTCCTCACCTCCATTTGTCCAGGGTTAGTCCACTCCACTAACTTCTCAGGAGTGATTTTGTCTATAATCTATTTTTTTTAAGAAAAAGAAGGCAGATTGTCATGATTAGCAATAAAAATTTAAAACACTGCAACATGACTTGTTTTAATCACAAATTATCAAATTCAATAACAAGGAAGATTTTTACTTCACTAAGTATTGCTATTATATAGCGAGCAGGGGTCATTTCTATACTTATATTATCTGTGTATATATGAAAACCCAATCGCATGAAATGAATTTCATTTTTTCATCCATCTTTGCTTTTTGTACTTATGTATAGGTTCCATCACAGTGAATGTCTGTTATAAAGTTTAACTTTATACCGTGTATGTCTCCTAAATGTTTTCACACTGATCGATATATTCTCATCAGTTTACACATTTTAGGTCACATTCACCTACCCATTCACTTTGCAGATATCCAATGTGCATCAGGTGTTATGACCGATGCTGCTAAATACTGCAAATACAGAAATATCAATTACTATGAATTTCAAATGAAGTATTCTAGTATATTCAATACCGAAATTAACAATTTGACTCAGAAAGCTAATTTTTGTCTTCTGTGTTATTTCCATTGGGTAATTCCCATACTTGAGGTTTCAGAATCAAAATATAAATATCATTTTGCTGCCCCCAAATATTTTCCAACTTATAAGGCTACTAACCAAGATTCACAACACAGATTAAATCTAGTTTTTTTGTTGTTGCTTTTTTTTTTTTTTTTTTGAGACAGGGTCTTACTTTATAGCTCAGGCTGACCCTGAGCTCAGCCTCAAACTCACATCACAGCAATCATCCTGCCTCTGCCTCCTGAGTGCTAGGATTACAGGTGTGAGCCACCACGCCCGGCACTATGGTATATGGTACTGATTGCTGCTGGGCGTGAGTCTCCACACCCAGTATTGTATATGGTTAACTGGGGATCAAACCCAGGCCCTTGTGTTTGCAAGACAGACACCCGAACCACTGAGTTCAATCCCCAGCCTAAATCTAGTATTTTAATCACTTAGCAACTGTCATTTATTGTTTCCTAAACCCATGTTAAGATACAGTTCCTCCATCCGACAATACTATACATTAAACCCCAAAGAGCCCAACTAATACCGGGAAAATATTGAGGTTCATGAAAGTTAAAACAGCTTCAACAATCAGAAAGCTGCTAAAGGGGCTAAAATTTGAAATGGACTCTTTGTAGTTTCTGTAGCCATTTTAATGTAGTAACTAAAAAGTGGGCAGGTCTAAGTCTATTGGTTTAAGACTAAAGATCAAAGAAAACTCAAAGCTCAAATAAAATTTGCTCTCTATGTGCATGTGTAAGATTCCCCCACCCAGGGAAAGAGTCCACCTATTTCTTAGAACTCACATAAAATCATAAATGTTCATTTTAGCTCATCCTACAATGTTTGCCAGCTGGTTATCCTCAGCAAGCCCGACAGCCTTTGATGTCCCTCCTTACACAGCCATCTGTGGCTGCTGCACACTTTCTATTGACACTGTCGGGCAGCAGCTTCCACTCAGGTGCCCTGTTTCCAGCTCACCCGGTGCAAGTAGTAGGACACAAAGTCTTAGGAGATGAAGGCAAGCATGAGGAGATGCAAGAGGTTTACCTTCTCCAGACCATCAATGTCATTGGGCAGCAGCACGAACATGCTGAGGTCATTGTTTTTATACGGAATCTCCACAATTTTAGCCTGCAGGTCCTCCAGAAAAATAAAGCTAAAGGAGTGGCGCTGCACCATCATCTGTACAGATTTCTTTGTACTCTGCAATGAATCATCAGAGCACACAATGTCAAAAGTAGAAGAAAAAAAGCATTAGGTAAACAAGTTAACTCACTGAAATGATTAATTCAACTTACAAAGTGCTACAGGTTAGAGTTCTGAACACAGCACAGGCTTGTCTACCAGTGCGTCATTGTTCAAATGCGACTTTAGATTCTATCTTGCATTTGTGTTGTAACTTGTACCTGAAAGTCCCCACAAAGCCTCACACAGTCAGAGGTGCGGCTGTTTCAGAGGTGGCTGCATCTAGAATATGTAACACTGGGATGGATTCCTGGTGAACTACTAGGATTAAAGCACTAGGATTAAGGGTGTGAGTACTGTCTGCTCTAAGTATCCTGGATA
The DNA here is from genome assembly GCA_004026965.1 of Petromus typicus. Taxonomy (NCBI): domain Eukaryota; kingdom Metazoa; phylum Chordata; class Mammalia; order Rodentia; family Petromuridae; genus Petromus; species Petromus typicus. The sequence continues at coordinate 47,602 of PVIR01007697.1, read as the reverse complement.
CGATATAAGGGATAAAAGTCCTGTCTTCGAGCTTTGCTTGCTTTGCTACTTTCTCCCGGCCATGAACTGTTTCTTCTCTGTGATGCCCCTCTGCCATCTACCCCACCCTACAGCCAGCCAATTTATAACTGAAACCTCTATCTGTGAGCTAAATAAACCTTTCTTCCTTTAACTTCAGGTGTCAGGTGTTTTATCTCAGTAATAAGAATGTGTACCCACATCACATCAATAAAAGGTCATACCTTATTTAGCCAAAATTCCTCCTCCTTGGTATTTTCTTTCTTAAATGCTCTATCCCACCTTCCTTTCAAATACATTGCATTTATCAGGACAAGCTTGGTGGAGCTATTCAGAGAGTTTTCTGGAAATATATCTTTGATTTTTTCTGCAAAAAGACAAAAAAGATGACCCATATCCCAGGAGACAAATGATATGTGTGGTAGATGTGATACAGATGGACTTAATGAATCATTAAATACCCAGCCAGGCCATCAACTGAAGGCTGGGCTGACTAAGAGTTTGCTGGCAGAATTAGTGAGGGTCTTCATTTTCTTCATTGTCTATACATCTCACTAAATAATTTGAGGCTGGTGGTTAACTATTCAGGCTTTGGAGCCTGATTGATATGATTTGCATGAGCTGAAGAATCTATTATGCTCTCTGTGCCACAGTTTCCACATCTGTCAAATAGGGATAAAACCTGCTCTATTGGCTGATGTAAGGAGTGATACACGTGAACTCTCAATACACTATCTGGCATATCATAAGAATTCAATGTTAGCCATTGTTCTTATCAGTGTAATAGAGTTTCCACCTGAGACTTAGGTCAGGAGATTTCCAGAAATGAGTAAATATTTTGGGATCTTGGTTCAGCTTATTACCCACTAAATTCTGAAAAACACTGTCTAGAGAGTCTTTCTCTGATGCTTTTATTTTTTTTCTCTACATGAAGGATGAAGAAATAGACAGTCTATTAACAGAGACTTCCTTGATAACTGCAATAAAAATGTTAAATATCAGCTGTTGCTTCTCATTTTCTATTTCTACATTAACCTTTATCTCCAGCATTTCATATGTGTTTGGCTCAGAAATGAAAAGGGGAGAAATTAATCAAATTCTCTGTTGGGGATGGAAGTAGAAGTCATGTCAAGCTGCATAATTAGAAATGGAAACAGTACCCAGGTGGCCCCACTGTAGGTAGCAGTGACAGGTCTTGAAGGAAGACATCACTTAACAAAGAGGAAGATGCCCTCTAGACCTTTTCACTCATGGACTCAGGCTCCAAAAGAAAGACTTTGGTAGAAAGGAAATAATAAACTGAACATAGTCAGTTTGTGGAACACCGAAGACATTGTAACTCATAGGAAAACAAGTCCCCTTTATGGTTACCCTATAGTTGGAATCCCTCTGTGTTTTCCCTTAACTCTCTACATTTACTGTGACTATTCCACCATCTGCAGTGCCTTCCCATGCCCCTCTTGCCCAGCTCTGCCTCTTCATCCAGCAAAACCCATCTCAAGCTCCTTCTCAAAGCTGGTCCATCTGGCACCTATGCCGTGCCAGGCCCCAGAAGCTAGGCAAGAAGTGTCTGTGTGATGAACGACCCACCCATACTGTACCGTTTGTTTGGCTTTCAACCCAAGCATTAATCTTCTTTCGGCTTTGGTCAGCTGCATTTGTAAAATCAACAGGTTCCAGAGATGCATGGTAATATTTCTCAATATAATCTAAATATTTCTTCAGGAGAAACAGGGAAGAAATAGAAAAAAGTTTTGAAGTAAATTTTTCAATTGCTGGCATCTCTTAAAAAATGTTTCTATTCATTGGAACAACTAATGGTAAAGAAGGAATTTTTATACCTTAGAAAAGTCACTTTTAGTACCTCCAGGTATCATTTTATGAAGATGGAAATGGATTAAGGCAAAATTCAGGTTCAGATAACCAGGACTGAAAAGAGGTTGAGTATCTGGTAAGCAGGTTGGAAATACCACCAATGATGTAAACAGAATCAGGCAAGTAATTTTAGAAAATGGCCCTCGGACCACTGTCCTGACAGAACCATTTGGTCACTCACAAATGTGCTAGATACAGCCCAACTTACTTGAAGAAAGAGGTATGTTTTTTCTCCAAATAGTCTGTTGGCCATGTACAGCTCATAATCGTCAGGGAGTTTCCTTATTTCACTCAAAAACTTCTGGAATTGCTGATGTATCTCTTCTGTCTTCTCATTCTTCAAAGTCATGTCAAAAATTCAAAGAGTTATCTTGACAAAGCCAAGACTAAATTCTCCCAGGGAATGTGACCACCGCATTTTCAGTCAGTCAGATGCCTCTGAGGGCTGACTATAGGTTCTGTGTGACCCCTGAGATTGGTTAGTTTTTTGCAAATCAGAACATCGTGTTGTATGTCATCACAAACCTTAGCTCTGCAAAGAAGCCTCCACTATCCAGTACCACAGATTCCTCTTCCTTAACTCAAGTTGTGGTTTCAATTTCAAATGTAATTGCCAACTATGTGTTCCACCCATTTGTTTTAATCTATCCAGAAACTCTAAACAGTTAAGCAAATGATTCTCCTGATAATTCTTATCCACTAACATTTAGAAATTTCTGTTCTAGCTAGTGAATAAGAAAAGAACACATAATGAGGTAAGTTGAGTCAGACATTCAACTGAAAAATGACTTATTGCTGTCCTGTGAGTGATGGGTACTTTTCTGGATATTTCTAGACTCATCAGTGTTCTAACTAAGGGTTGAGGTATGTTCCATAGCGGAGTCAGCTGACTGAGAATGCTTCCATGGGGCTCAGAGAAAAGTTTTCTCATTGTCTGTTGAGTGTTGTCTTGTGGTTTTCATTAACAGATAATGTAAAAAAGGGGAGTGTTTTAGTTTTGAGGTGCTTTATCTACTTCTGTTTGCACCTGACACAGAATTACCATCTTCCTCATGAATATGAGACCTATGGGTTGGCTTCTTCATTATATTTTTTAATATCTTTATTTAATCTCTAGTTTCTCAATACCTGGACTAGTAACTGGCAAACAATAGACACTCTGTTCATTTTTAGGAAAAATCAATGAATATTCGAGATCATTCAGATTGAAAAGGTGGAAGTGTGAATGAGGGTTTATCAAAATCTCTGAGGTTGAATTTAACCTTCAATGATCTCCTGACTAGAAGCATTGAAAAATGAATAATCATTTTTAGACCTCTCAGGTTAACTGAGAGTGCTACAAGTAGGTCAATATTCTAGAGTCTTTGAGAAGCAAGGATTTAATGTAGCTGTTATTTCTCCAGTGATAAATTCATAACTGAGTTCACCTATAAATTGGGGGAAAGAGAGAAATCTACGTCAAATACATTTAGGGGTTTAAATTTATACTATTATTGCAGCTTAGGAAACCTTAAGCTAAGAAGTAACTTAAAGCTTGCTTGGATTGGTAACATTCCAAGAGTTTATTCCATTAGAAAAAAAATCTCTGTTGGCAAGGTAACTCTGTCACCAGTTTCACTGGCTTCCATACGAGGAGGCAGATATGATTTCATATTCCAAAATTACAAATCACAACTAAACAATTATATCAAGAATCACAAAAAGTAGCAAACAGCTGGAATTTAGATGCTAACATCATCAACTGTCACATTTAGAAAAGAACATACTCTGAATATTAAGTGAAGAAGTACTGAAAATATGTTTAGAAATGAGTGATTTTATAAACATTTTAAGTTGCTTTGGTAATCAACTATAACTCCTAAAAATAAACATTCAATGAAGAGTTAAAACCTTGGTAAGTGGTTAAGCAACTTGTTATACCCTTTAATAGTCAAACTGGATAATTTTCTGAGAAAAAACAAAAAAATGAGAAGTATGTATTACATGAAGAAATCAAAACAATAGAGTAAGAATTCTAGCACTCTTCTAAAGGCAAGAAAGGAAGAACTGGAGGACATTAACTATTCAACAATGTAGATTCTGAAAAATACCATAACTTATCAAATGTATGTTCATATGAAAAAAAAATTACAATAAGTCCATCATAGTAAACAAAAGAAGTCCACACTTAGACACACTGTAGTTAAAGTCAGTGACCATTTTTTAAAAGATCAAAACATTAATACAGCCAAAATTAGAACATTTATTGCAAAGACCAACTTGAAACCATGCTGAGCAAGTTTTAAATATTATTGAACTGGTTTACATTTTAGCTATTGATTAAGATTATGAGTCGATCCAAAGCCTAACTAACTTGCTGAAAGAGCCTTCAGCTGGAATATGGAAGCAGAATGCCCTATACCAATGTTCACAGCTGAGATCACAATACTCAGTGACATTGTGACATTTCTAACAGCAAGACAACAGTACAGCTGAGGATTTATGACTCTGTGCAGCTATTTGCCCAGATCACATGTTAGCCGGAGACAACACAACACAGGTGGCTTGTTACCTGTGAACTATAAGGTGGCACAGGTGGCTTACTATGACCTCTCCTTTTCAAGATTGCATCTCTCCTCCCTTTTCCAAAGCTGGATCTTTAGTGCCTTGGTCCTGTTGCTCTCCATATCTGCCTTTGTTGCCCTTGCTCTGCTGTGTCATCAGTAAATACTGATAATTCTGAGGCTGCGGTCTGAGCCAAGGAAAAGCTAAGATCAGGTGGTCTCCACCAGACAAGGGCTAAAAATCGAGTCCCAGGGCCCCATGGAAGTAAACTATCATTTGTTCCCCTATTCTTTGTTCTTTGTCTATTATTCTCTCATCCTCTGCTGCTCCCTCAACCAGAGGGTCACGCAGCCCCCACTAACATCAGTGATGCCAACTAAGCATCATTCTGAACAAGAAACATTAGAAAATTAGAGGTGAATGGTGTCTTCAAAGGTCTTAGAAAAACTATCAACCTGGAATTCAGCACGCAGCTGAACATTAAAAATAAGCAAAAGCAAACACAAATTGACAGTAGTTACACTTATGTAAATCTTTGTGAAAGAAACTTCCAAGGAATATCAGTAACACTGCAGAAAGCTCAAAGCCCCTTTCTCCTTGAAGACACCAATTTAACAAGAAAATAAAAATAAAAATCACTTTTTAGATTTCGTCAAGAAATTCCTATAATCTCCAGGTGAGTGTAAAGCCAACTGCACTGGAACCCATAGGAAAATTTGTGACACGAACTCACCTGAGTCCCATCCCACAGTACTGACTGTGAAAAAGGGAGAAAACACCCCTCTCTTTCCTGAGTATAGAAACAGAAGAGTCCAACATGAATTCACCAGTCTGACTTTCAAGGGAGCTCTCTGAGGGAGTGATCTACATATTTTCTGAGCTTAAGTTCTGAAAGGAACAGGACATTAGATCAGAACCCCTTGTATGATACGTAATTTAAATGCAATGAAAATGTTCAAAAGGAAAAGGGAAGGGCAGGTAAGGGAAAGTTAAGAAGGAAGGGGAAAAAAAACCTAAATAGTTAAGCAAAGGAAACAAAGCTTATGGATATAGTGGGTAGGGGTTGTAAGGAGGGCAGAGGAATGGAAAAAGATGAGAATCATGATGTGTGATGTATGGGTATGAATTTTCAATGTTGAATGTGATCATAATGTATGTATAAAATGCACTAATAAAATCAATTTTAAAGTAAAATACAATAAAAAAGTAGATTAGAATCCCTGAGAATAAAAGTGATCTGTGTATCAAAGACTGCAGTGGTATAGAAGAATGAGGGAGGACCCCTAAAGAGAAAGCAGCAAACTTCTTCAGTTAATATAAAATAAGCACAAGCCCCCTCCAGCAAAACATAACCCCACCTGCCAAGGTTTGAGAGGTCTTCAGAACCTCCAGCTGGACCAATGAAAGAAAATACTCTCTGTACTAACGCAGACCAACTTTTCAAATGGCCTCCTCACCACTAGAAAGGAACAATGAATACAAATAATCAAAGGAAGCTAACCCAACCAAAGAAACAAATTTAATCTACATAAACTGACCTTCCAGAGGAGATATGTAAATTACCAGACAAAATATTCTACATGCCTATCATAATGACATTCAATAAATTCAAAGAGCAAAGATAAACTGCTAAACAAAATAGGGAAAGTAATGAGTAAAATTATAATATTAATGAATAGAAATGATGAAGAATAACAACCAATTTCTGAAACTTAATTAGAAAAACTCACTAGAGAAAATCAACCTGAAGATCTGACTGGATAGAAGAAAGTATCTGTAAACTGAAAGACAAGACATTGAAAGTTCCCAAAGCAGAGGAGCAAAAAGAAAAACAGTGAAGAAACGTAAAGAGAGTCTAAGGGACTTAGGGACATTTTAAGTGGAAGAACCCATACATTATAAAAAGCCTCAGAAGGAATAAAAGGAGAAAACAAAAGGAACCCATTGGAAGAAATGATTGCAAGTGAGAGGAAACAGTTGGAAAATCAAATTTAAAGTTCAAAGAACCTCAACAACTGAAGAGATCTCCACTGCATGTCATAAAATATCAAAAGTCACAAAGGGTGAATCATTAAAGCACCAAGAGAAAAACATCTTGCAACATACAAGAGAGTTCCAATTAGGTCATGGGGGGGTGGTTCTCATTGTAACCTTAAAAACTAGGAGGCAGGGCTGCGGGTCAAGCTTAGTGGTTCTGACACCTGCCTCACAAGCTTAAGGTCCCAAGTTTGTATGATATTATATGATAAAAAGCATAGGCTGTTGGAGGCTGGAGATTGAGCTCAGTGGTTCCAGTGCATGAGGACCCAGGTTCGATCCCCGGAAACCACATACAATAATATTCGGCTTGGAGGCTCATGGCCACCAGCAATCAGTACTACATACCACGGTGCCAAGCGTGGTGGCTCACACCTGTAATCCCAGCACTTGGGAGCAGAGGCAGGAGGATTGCTGTGAGTTTGAGGCTGAGCTCAGGGCCAGCCTGAACTAAAAAACAAGAAGTGTAGACTCATTATGTTATAAAAAGTATAGATATGTACTTCAAAAATAATGATTTTTATATTCATTTCTTATGCTAAGTTCTTGAATTGTCTATTTTATACATACTGCACACATCAATTTGAACCAGGTGCATCTGAAGAGTTTAACAGCCGCTTGAATAATTACTTTATTGTGTAGCTCAGAACTAGAGCATCTTTCACCCCAGTACACCAGGAGGCTGGTCTGAAAAGGACTATTACAGCACTGTTTGTGATAGGAAGGCAAGAGTGGAGAGAGGGAGAGAGGAAGAAAGGGAATCATACAGGTAGGAGAGCTCCATCAGTAGGACAAATGGCTAAACAGATGCAAAAATGAATAAAACAGGGATATAGATACTCACCTAAAATGGGTGAAACTTGCCAACACTCCACTGAACTAAAAGTAACCATGTTGCAAAGAATAATGGCTTTTCAAAGATGCTAATATAATGAAGTCAGGTGTGTGTATGAGAATAATGAACACTTAACTCAGGATACTAGAATCACCTCTCTCAGAAGTGGGCTCAAAAAAGGTATTTGGAAAAAGTACCAAGGATTTTTCCTTCTTACATCAGGAGAAGGAATAAAATTGCACTCTTTGCATTATTTCTTACACCTTTTGCATGTATGTCTTGAGATATTATCAGTTTTTAATTGATTTTATTGGTACATTTTATATATATGTTATGATCACAATCAACATTGAGAATTTGTACCAGTACATGACATGACTTAATTCTCATTTTTTCATATTCCCCCATCCCCAAACCCTGCACCCTTATATACACAAGCTTCATTTTCTTTTTTATCATCAATTTTTTTCTTTCCCATCCCATTACTTACTCCTACCCCCTTTTCCCTTTGAATATTTTCTTCCTATTTCACAATAGCTATCATACATTTTGGATCTCACTTACACCTTCATTTCAATTTTTGAAGTTCCTATTTTCAGTTCCTATCAATTTTTAAAAGTAAGGTCAGAATAGTCTGTATAATAATCAGATGCCACATGTCAAGACTTGCTCTGGATAAATCACTCAGCTCATCTGTTTGCTCATCTGTTAATGAGAAGCTGGAAGTAGATGGACTCTAAGATGTGTCCCAGAGTCAAGAGCCCTTCAGTGAGTAATGCTACTCTTGTTAATACCTCTTCAGCTCCAAAACATGATTTGCTGGAGATAGATGACATTTTCTCACAGGACTTAGCATAGTGTGCTTCACAAAGCTGAAATCTTGCTCCCATTCAGACTTCAAGCTTTTCATTAAAGACAAGGGCATCTACATGAGGAAATTTGCCTTTGTTGAATTTCTCTAAAGGATCCATATGAATTTACATGCTCAGGAGAGACAGTGCTTTGGATCAAACGTGTGTCCCAGTGGAGAACACATGGAAGAAGCCACCTGACCCAACTCTGCTGAGCAAACCCCAGGAGGATGCCTGACATGCAGTCGGGCCTAGGGAGTGATGCAGTGGGCAGCTGGGCTCTTTATGCTGTATTTTTCTGAGGGCATAAACGCTCTCAGAACAATTGTGCCCTTCTTGTGAACTCTAGCCATCTCCTGAGCTATACCTGACCTGATGGACTTGACCTCTTTTCTCTGTTAGGAAAGATGGAATGATTGATACTAGAGCACCAAGAGATCAGTGATGCTTCTTTTTGTGATTGCTACATCTTGGAAACAACCAAACTGTCCATCAACTGGAGACTGGATAAAGAAGGTGTGGTTCTTTTATAAAATGGAATATTACTCTGCCATTAAAAATTATAAGATTGAGTCATTCATACTCAAATGGATGTACCTTCAGAACATCCTCATAAGTGAAATAAATAGGTCACAGATGTGTAAATATCATATCTTTTCTCTGGTATGAGGAAATGAAGATGTAAATGAGTTCTAGTATGTATAGTTAATATTGTGAAATAGAAAATATTTTAAAAGAAAGAAGGTATAGGGGTAAATACTAAGTGGAAAAAGAATGTGACAGTAATAAAGAAAAAAAAGGAAACAAAGCTTATGTATGTAGGGGGTAGGAGGTTCCAAGGCGGGAGAAGGGGAAAAATTAGAATCAAGTCATGTCATATTCTGGTACAAACTCTCAATGTTGAATGTGATGATGATGTGTATTCATAATGAACCAATAAAGATTTGAATTTTTTTATAAAGGAGAAAAAAATATCAGCAAAGGGCCAAATGTGAATTGAATTTGGTGATATCACAAGTGAGTTACCCATGTGTTCCAGATACTTCTATTAGATAGATGTTTTAAAGACAGTCAAAGAAGATAATTTCCCCAAACATAGTAAAATAGGTCTTTAAATACGGAGCCAAGACTTGAACACAAATCTGTTTTAAAACCCCAAACTCATCCATTTTGCTGTGAGGACTTTCCAATCATCCAGACTTCAGAGTACTTAACATTCATTAAACTCTCTCCCTAATATAACAGATTTGTTATTTTACACAGTCCTGGTGCTCTGTTTGAAAGTGGTTGGTCCCCCAAGGGTTCCTATGCTAGACGAATGGTGCCCAGTCCAGGACTTCAGGAGGTGACAGCCTTTAGGTACCCAGTAGGAGGCAGGTAGGTCACTGGAGGCCCCGCCCCTCACGGGAGACTCATGCTGATCTGCAGGGTTAGTTGTTGAGAGTGGGCTGTTATGAAGCAAGGACAGCCCATGGCGTGGCCTCTTTGGCACATGGCAGGCTCTCCCTACCCTTAGTGCCACATCACAGTGCATCCAGGACACCCTCACTAGGAGCCAGATGGAGCTCCCCAGCAGTGGGCTTTCAACCTCCAGAACTGTGGGGGCAGAAATCCCACAATTTATTTATAAATTACTCAGCCTGAGGTATTTTGTTAGAGCAAAAAAAAAGTAAACTAATATATTTAGCAATGTGACTTGACTATTACTGCCTAATAATTAGTGTGAAATATTACTTCCTCCTTCCTCTTTTGTCTTTTTTCCAGTGATCTCACAACTAAAAAATAACCACACTAAAGGCTGTTAAAAAAAAAACAACTCTCACCTTTTGTTCTTCAGCCTTTACTCTGGAGTTTTCTGTATCTTTTTCAGGGTAGAACACCTGGTGGGGAGAAAATAGTTTTTTCATGATTAGAGCATTAAAAACCTGATGGATTCAGTCAGGGATTGAGCTCAGTGGTTCCAATGCCTGCCTTGCAAGTGCAAGGGTCTGGGTTCGATTCCCAGTACCCACATACAACAATACTGGGTGTGGAGACACATGCCCACCAGCAATCAGAGCCACAGTTCTGGGTGTAGTCACTCATGCTTGTAGTCCCAGCACTTGGGAGGCAGAGGTAGGAGGATTGCTGTGAGGTCAAGGTTGTCCTCAGGGCCAGCTTGAACTACAAAAACAAAACCTGTCTCAATAAATAAATAAATAAATAAATAAGTAAGTAAATAAATAAATAAATAAATAAACATCCTGATAGACTTCTGTTAAAAGAATCTCAGTAATAAAAAAATGGGCATCTGAAATGAACAGATAATTTTCAGAGGAAGAAGTACGAGCAGCTAAGAAGTATATGAAGAAATGCTCCACATCACTGGTTGTTCGAGAGATGCAGATGAAAACAACACTGAGATTTCATCATGCTCCACACAGAATGGCTGCTATTTCAGAATTAGCCAGCAACAAATGTTGGTGAGGCTGTAGAGAAAAAGGAACCCTTCTCCACTGTTGGTGGGAATGTAGGCTCATAAAACCTCTGTGGAGATTCCTCAAAAAGCTAGGATTGGAGGTCCCATTTGACCCAGCCATCACTCTGCTAGGTATACATACAAAAATATTAAAAGATTCATATCATAGTGACATATGTGTACCCATGTTTATAGCAGCTCAGTTTATGATTGCTAAATCTTGGAAACAACCAAAATGTCCATCAACTGGAGACTGGATAGAGAAGATGTGGCTCTTTTATAGAATGGAGTATTATTCTACCATTAAAATGATAAGATTGAGTCATTCATACTCAAATGGATGTACCTTGAGGACATCCTCATAAATGAAATAAATAGGTCACAGATGTGTAAATATCATATCTTTTCTCTGGTGTGAGAAAATGAAATTGTAAATGAGTTGTGGTATGTAGAGTTGATATTGTGAAATAGAAAATATTTAAAAAGAAAGAGGATGTAGGGGTAAATAATGAGAGGAAAAAGAATGTGACAGTAATAAAGAAAAAAGGAAACAAAGCTTATGTATATAGGGGTTAGGGGTTTGCAAGGCAGGTGGAAAGGGGAAAAAGTGAGAATCAAGTCATGTCATATTCTGGTACAAACTCTCAGTGTTGAATGTGATGATGATGTGTATTCATTATGTACCAAAAAAGATTTAAAAAGAAGAATCTCAGTAATATACAGATAACATTATGTCCTTGTAAAATCACAAAGAGACCTGTGCTGCCCACTGATCTCCTAGAGGAGCCTGTGTTCACTGGTGTATTCACTTTTGATGCATCGTTTACACCTCAGCAAGAGGTGATGTCACCTCTGCCAGGAGTTTTTGCTTTTCATGTTTTGTCTTTAATTATAAGAGTAATGGCTTTGGACAAGGCTTACTTACTCCACAGAAATTCCCCCCACGCAAAGAAATTTCAATCATCAAGAAGCAGGTAGCATAATGTTATTTGAAGAGGCAAAAGGGTTTCCCTGAAAGACCTGAAATTGTATCATGCTTTATAGTCTCTATTTCCTGTGCTGCAGGTCAAGAGGAGCATACTTTCAATCTAATGCAAGACAACTGGCCCCCAGAAATGAATCATGGGCAGCAAAGGTGCCACCCACCTTCTGTAACTGGGAGGCAGTGGCTCCTTGGATCCCCAGGAAGACCATGCCAAGGGCAGTTGACATACCAACAGGAGAAAACAAGATGTTACCATCATGTATTTTCTTCAGCTCTTTGAAAAGGTTAAACCCAAAGTGAATGTTTGCAGCACTGAGTGAATCCATGATGACTTTAGTGGGATCTAAAACAGCAACAAAAACAACACTGAACATTTGGATACTGGACAGCTTTGTGTCACAAGAACTCTTCCTCTACAAACCTAGAAAATGGAATTCGGCTACCAAAACAAGGTCACCACTGCCTGGTTTGCATCTATTTTCTTACCTTCTTTTGAGAGGAGACACCAGCTAACTAGAGTCTGGGACTTTCCACTAACTCTTAGTTCTTATTCTCCCAGAGAGTAGAATCAACATTGTAATGTTTTTTCTCTCTCTTGTTCTTTATCCAAACGTGCCCGGCTCTGCCTCCTTCCGCCCATTCCTTATTTTAGGCTTCCTTAGGTTGACTGAGTCCTTATCCTGCTGATTTCCATCTTGTCTAGCTGCTCAGCTTGTGACAAGAGAGAGCTTGAGATGTAGCAATCCCACAAGCCCATAGTCTGAGCAATGTTCAAAACCAGCTTTACCAAAGAAGCCAACAGTTGCATCCTTATCTGTTGCTATTTCTAGATTCCCTCAAAATCCAATGAAACAGTAACCAGATAACTATTTCTCTTAAATCCTAATCTTTAATCACATGATAATTTGATGCTAAGCTAAATTTGCTTTATAGGCAATCAAGTATCTCTAGTCATGGATAATTAGGTAAGGTGGAATGGTTTTCTTAGCAGTGCTTTTCTATATTGTTTGAGGTTTGTTCTGTGTGCTAATATTATTTTTGTTATGTTGCAAACAATAATTCTATTTTTAATTTATATCACTGCTACATTCTATACATACAATATGATTACAATCAACATTGAGAATTTGTACCTATACATGACCCATCTTGATTCTCACTTTTTCCCATTCCCCTGCCTCCCTACAACCCCCATCCCCTATATACTTATACATAAGCTTTGCTTCCTTTTTTTAACATCCAATTTTTTCTTTCCCTTCTTTACTTTCCCCTATCCTCACCCTTCCCTTTTCCTTTTGAACATTTTCTTCCTATTTCACAATACCTACATATGGTTTAGAACTCATTTTCTTCTTCAGTTTCTCATACTAGAGAAAAGATACAGTATTTACACATCTGTGTCTTATTTATCTCACTTATAAGTATGTTCTCCAGGTACATCCACTTCAGTATAAATGACTCAAATTCATCATTCTTAATGGCTAAATAATATTCTATTTTATTTTTTTTAATCTTTATCCAGCCCCCCATTGATGGACATTTGGGTTGTTTCCAAGATTTAAGTATTACAAATTGAGCTGCTATATACATAGGTTAGCATATAATCACTGTGATATGATGCTTTTAGTTCTTTCTTGTATATAGTTAGCAGGGGAATACCAGGGGCCAATGGAGCCTTAATCCTAGTTTTTTGAGGAATCTCCACACTGATCCCCACAGAGGTTGCAGTGGTCTACATTCCAACAACAGTGGAAAAGGATTTTTTCCTCTCTATAGCCTCAAAGAATAATTTTAAAAGAGCAATTAACATTTTCCATAATAAACAAGTTGACCATGAACATGTTTTATGCTTTCTTCATCAGAGCTACATTATAACTACTCTATGAAGGCTCTAAAAGAGTCTCAAACAATAGTAGAATTAACACAGTATAAATTGTTTGTAAGTGCACACATCATGACTGCCATCCTGGACTAATTGCTACCGAGGCATCTTCCATCTGCATCCTCCAGCTGCTGTTAGAGCTTCTACATTGACCTGGGGTTCCTTCCAGGGACAACTTACAGGTTCCTCAACAATGAAGTGAATTAAACAAAACCAGTTCAGGGAAAGTCAGTGCACAGTCAAACTGCTTCTTTCAAATCAACACTGATCTCTATTTTCAAAGCACAAGAGTGGTAAGTTGTAGCAAAGGAAGAACATACCTGGCTCGTGGTGAGTGGGAGGCAGCTGACTGGGGAACTAGCAGGCCTGTGTAGCCTAAGTGGCTGAGGCCCTTAATTTATAGCTCTCTCTCTCTCTCTCTCTCTCTCTCTCTCTCTGCCTCTCCCTAGTCATTACAATTTGAATTTCCATTGAAACAGCATTGGGTTTCTCAATTAAAATTTCCTAATAAAAATAGTATGCAATGTTTGTGACAAAACTGAGGATTTAATCCCTCATATTTTCACTCACGGCCATGAAGTCATGCATTTGAAGTTGGCAGCAATTGTATTTCATGTGTAGCTCAAGTAGTTTACACATTAGACCTTTAGGGGCCAAATTTAAATCCTAATTTCTTTGAAATCCCATGGAAACTTTGTTTGGGTGAAACAAATATGAAAGAACATCACAGGACTGAAAACAGAGGCTCAAAGCCTGACTAATGGGAAGAATTAGACTGACCAAGTCACCTGATGTGACTCAAGGGGAAAGGGAAGACTGAGGAAATTTCATCCCTAGCAATGTCAAGAATGCTCTGGAAATGCCTGATCAGAGTAGTAGTTTTGCATCCTGGATACACACGAAAATCTCCTGAAAAACATTGAAAAGGTATGTGCCCAAGACTCACCCTGCACTAACTGAGTCAGCATGTCCAGGGTGGAACCGGGCGTCAGACTTTTTATCACCTCAGGTAATTAGGATACTCAGCCAATGGGAACCACTGGTTTTTATAGCCTACATTTAATTCACCCATAGACATGAATTAAATGCATACTTTACTTACCTCAGATTCATGGAGTCGTGTCCTAACAGGCCAGTGTCTTTAATAAGACTCGTTTAGCAGTTGCATTATTTTAGAATGCCAAATCCAAAGGAGAAAATGAACAAAAATTGCCTTGTTAGAAACAAAGCCAACCAAGGAATGGGAAGAGTTTGGGCAGGCAGCTTTATACAAACGTGCACACATGTGGACAGGGACAAACACACACACACACACACACACACACACACACACACACACACACACACACAACCACTGTTGTTCTCAAGTATTCTTTCCATGAATAAATCTCTCATCTTAATTCATCCAATAAATATGTATCGAGTCTCTTATGTACCAGGCAGTGTACTAAGCATCAACGATTTATAAACACACCACAACCTCTCTGGTTTCAGGTAACATTACCAAAGATGGAGGAAAACCTAGCAGGAAATTACACTTCTGGAGTCCAATTTTTCCAGCCCTGGAGAATTTCTACTGGACCTGCTAGCTCATTAAAAGTAAGAGAACCTACATTAGTCTCAATGCTAAGGATGTAAAATTTGGTCATTGTTGTTAAGTAACAGCTATCAGAAGGGCATCTTCTCTTTTCCTTCCCTTGAAGAAAAGCTTCATTAACGACGTGACTCCTGTGGGTGCCTGTCTCAATACTTACAACTTGCTTTCTAAAAAGTGTTTTAATGACAGCTGTTTGAGCAGTTCAAAGCAGTATTTAATTAGCTTTATTTTTCAAATGTCACAGAGAAATATGCAAACTGATCACAGTTTAGAAATAATTAGCTTTTAATTATAGAGTAAACCATGGCTTTCACTGAAATGTCTTTAAAAGTGACATAAAATCCATACTCCATGTTTTAACATACTTATCTGTTTATGTCCTCTAATCCTTTCTGTGTGGCCCCTGGACACTCTACCTCAGTGTGTAGCTATTTTCACCTAGCATCTGCTTTTCTTTGAAACCTTTCTCCTGTCATCTGCTTTTACAATACTGACTTTCCTTGAGGAGCATTAAATTCCACAGACTTCTCTAGGACTAGCCCCTTGTACCTGGGGATCAGAGACTAAATTTCTCATTCTTATTCTCCACCCTACAGTTGCTTCTCTCAAACTTCCTTCTTCCATCCTTCTTTTAGTCTTTCCTCAGTTTCCTCCAAAGTTCACATTTGGAGATGAGAGGCACTGCTCTTTCCCAAACCACAGCACCCTTTGATACTTTCCTCTCCCCACTGTCCACCCAAATTTGTTTCACCACATGGTACTTACTCAAATTTTATATAGACATTTTATATATACATTAGGATCACACTCAACACTGAAGGTTTGTACCAATACATGACACATCTTGATTCTCATTTTCTCCGTCCTCAGCCTGTAGTTCTCCAAACTGATGGCATCTCTCACTTCCTGACTTTTGTCTTCCTTCTTCTATGATTATCCTCTTACAGCAAAACCCACAACCATTATAACCACCAGGAACTGTTCCTACTGTAAACTGCTGGACACAAAACTATCTCCATGTGTACAGATTCCCATCCTCATTCACTCTAAATTTAATTTTTAGTGCCTTCACAGCGCCAATCATTGAGCTTCTCCTTATTCTTCCATTTGAGAGGTCTTCTAGTTTCAAAACTGTCCCAGTAGAAAGAGGTTGCTGACTAAGAACCATAAAAATAGCTCCTAAGCTTAGCAGGGAGGAGAGGAACTAATTAAACCCTACACAGGGCATTGATGGATTTGTCACCCCCTCCATAATTCATAGTTCAGGTGCAACCTCTGCATGTGTGCTGCTGTCACTGGCCTGTAGCAAATTTCTTCTTCAAGTTCATACTGTCATCCATCCTGCCAATATCTCAAACATGCCCCTTTCCCAGCCTGTCCATTTAATACCCCATTGCTGTTTTGGATGATAATTCATTCACAGCTGCTGTTTTCTGGGGCCAGTGATTCTCAGCTAAGTGGGACCCGTCTGTCTAGCATCTGCATAGCACTCCACAGCCTTCCCAGGGAACACCTAGACATGACTCATTGGCACGGAGCTCTAAGGAGACAGCCACCTAGCATCAGGCGAGGCCAGCTCTGTAGTGTGATTTATGCTCCCGACCTCCCCATAGGATCAGATAGAAGCCAGTCTCCAGCTGAAAAGCTCATGGTTCATTAACATTTTCCCTCATAATAACCTGCTTCTCTAAAACAAGCATCATCCTTCCTCAATAAATCTAGCCCAACAAAATTTATTGTCTATGTCTGCTTCTGGAGTACCTGAGCTAGAGCAAAATATTTTAATATCTACTCTGATACCCTAATCATTTTTATTTTCTTTAACAATTCTTGCATATACCCTCCTTTAATTTTTAATCAGTTTATCAAGATTTATGAAAAAAATTCACTTTAATGTTAAATTGGAGGTCCTTCGAGTTAACATATTACACATGAAATTTGTCAGTTTTATATATTAGGCAAGAAGCATATCATCTTACATACCCTTCAATAGAGTTTGTAGGCAGGAAGAAATTGAAGTAAAGAGAAACCCATTTCTCCTTTTGCAATCAAAAACTTAAGAAATTAAAGTGAAATATGACAATAAGAATTTCTGGAATGTAAGATTATATACATATAATTTTATTTACATATATAATTCTGATCAAGATAAAAATCTTGAGTGTTTTCTTCAAATAACAAGACTAGTACATTGAATCCAAAATAATTGTAATCTTGGTATTCTATATGGTCAACAGGTTAATTGCACACTTAGCAAAACATAAAGCTGTGCACACTATCTCCCCATTTGTTCAGAATTGAACCACAGATCCTCACATTGCCATCAAGCAATTCATTAATTAATTATTAAAAAGATAAAAAGATTCAAAAGTAAAGTTAAAATTATTCTTTATAAAAGAAGGAAAGATTACATTATGATAACTTAAAGAATTCAAGATTGCTTAATGCAAAACCAAAATAAAAATCTAATGTTTGTAATATGATATCAAAATTCATTAGAATACTTTAAATATACCATTTAAGAATAACAATAAGCTATGTAAGGTAATGTATATGTTAATTATCTAAACTTAATTATTCCACATCTACATATATATGTATATAAACACACACAGTAAATCATGTTTCACGCAATAAACACAATTTCACATCAAGTAAGAAAATAAAATAATAAAAAGCATCACATACCTAAAAAATGTTAAAAGTGTATAAACCTCTAAAAAGAAAAGGTAGAGGTGATTTGGAGAAATTAAGAGGACTAAATAAATGCAGGAATGTGATTTGGAAGAAGCCTCAATACTATACAATATCATTTTTCTCAAAACTGATCACTCAAGTAAAATTTCATATTTCATTTTTCAAAACTTGACAAGCTTATTTCAAATTTATAGAAAATAGCAAAGGGCTAAAAGTAGCCAAAGCCCCATGAAGAAAGATGGTTCCATCTGGTTCCATCTGTTACTAGTAAATAATAACTAAGTCATCTGGTTTGGTAAAGGATGGGCTGAAACAAGTTTAGAAAAATTTCAATACATATTTATTCATTTTTTTAATGCTGAGCATATTGAATGAAAAACAAATCTTGATTATTACCTCATAATGTACATATATAAATTGTCATTCTAAATGAACTATAAAATTAAATGTAATGTATATTATTAAATTTAATATATTATTAAATGTAATGTATAAAACCATTTTATAATACTAAAGATTAGTTAACTTTATTAAACTATATATCTATATTTTAATATTCTTATATTTTCTTAAATAATTTTTATTTTTATCTCATCTCACTGTAAGACCTCCCCCTCACTATTTACAAAGGATTTGTTTCCATTTATTCTTTCCATTCTCACTTTTTTCCCTCCTTCCTTCCTTTCTCCCTCTCTCCTCGTTACCCTTCCCATTTGAACATTTTCTTCCCATTCACCAATATCTGTTTCTTTGTAAAAAAAAAAATTCTTGTTAGACTTACATACATTTCATAGTTTTGTTTTTTTGTGAATAGAATTCAGATTTTTCCATTTATATATTTATTTATTTATTTATTTGACAAATACTTTTGAGCATCTACTCTATGTTTAAGATATTGGATTAGGAACTTAAGTATACCAATGAACATTCTGTATTTTAGAAAAAAATTTGTCATTAAATTTACATTTTATTAATGGAGTGCATATGATAAATAATAAAGTAATCTCCCCTGAAGAACCACATAGTATAAATTTTATATATATCTAAATAATTATAACTGACATAAAATATAACTTTTGTGGGAGATATAAAACTAACCACCTAAATGGATGTTTGGTAAATATTTGGCTTATTTATGACTTTTCTAAAGATAATCATAAAATGTCAAATGTTTTAGTATCTTTTTACTAGCATTTATTTGTTTTACAGAACCTCAACATAATGTCACTTAACTTCAAATAACATATTAAGATCAACAAACAGAATGGAGGCTTTTTTTTTTCAACTACATTGCTGCTGGATGAATAAACCCAGGGCTTCACACACACCAGACAGGCATTTTACCACTGAGCCTCAATTCCCTCCTCTAGACCACACTTAATTTAAAACATGCGCTTAACTATACCGCCAGAAGAGGGCAGTCTTGAACAAAGAAAAGATATAGCCTGCAAATCACCCTCATAATGAGGTCCTTTTTATTCTGAGAATCCTACATGTAAATACAGAAAAAAGTGCCTTACGCCATACACATCTACTGTAAGAAAATAGTCAGATCAAAACCAGTTGATGAAAATACTACTTTATAAATCAACCGTGGCCAGCGGAGCTGCAACATCATGCTACCTTCAGAATTAGATATCATTTGAAAAGTAGTTACAAACATGAAGAGTGCTAGCAGACACACATTCACAGTAAATAGGAATAATAAAATTTTAAGAAGAGGAAGATATATAATGATGTCTGTCTGAAGTCAGGAAAGCAATCATAAAAATGACAAAACCATCTCACAAATGCGACTGAAATACAAGTTGCCTGCAGCATAAAGTACTATAAAGGACACAGAGAGGAGTGATAAAAATATCTCATAGAATGAAAACAAAACAAAGGATAAAATATTACCCGAAGATATCAACTAGAATAGAATGAGGAATAGCACAGAATCTAACATTCATGCAATCGCAGTCTCTGAAATGGAAAAACAAATCAATGAAGTAGAAATAATATTTAATCCTATAATTCAAGAAAATATTTCAAAAATGAAACACATCTTGATCCTGTGTGCTGTAATATGTAGATGTTATAAATTTAATATATCCTACCAAAGAACAAAATAAAACTTAAAATGAGAGGACTTTCTAAGAAAAAATGGAAAGTAAAATGCAGCCTTTATTATTGTCTGAGCAGTTGGTGGAAGTCCAAGGATAGTCTTTAAAACCCCCAATATGGAAAAAGTGGCATAAGGTCATAATATTGATGAGATTGTGAATCTGATGTCTAGGTCAACAACAAACCTCTCTAAAATACCACAGAGAAGATTTAAAATACAAAAACAGTGAAACTGCACAACAAAATGATTTTAAAGTTCATATGGAAAAATAAACAGGAATAAATAGCAAAAGACTGCAAAGGAAAAGCTAAAAATCTTGTTAAATCATTAAGCACCAACACTATCAGGCCCAGATGGCACACACCTGTAAACCCATCACAGTGGAGGAAGGTCCAAAGTTCAGACCTACCTGGGCAACCGATTGACTTAGTCAGACCCGATCTCAAAATGAAAAGCCAGGATGGGCTGAAGATGTAGATCAATACAGCCCAAGACTTGAGTTCGATCCCCAGAATTTTAAAAAAAAAAAAAAATCACCACACTGGCACAAAAACAGATTACATTGGAACAAGACAAAATGGGGTAGAATCATTGTAGACTGATCAAAACACATACAAAAATTCATACTAAATATGACATCTCAGTTCCCTAAAGGAAAGATACATGTTTTAGTAAGAGATATTGAAACAACTGGATAGCCAGTTAGAAAAAGATGAAGGTTGGGGGCCGAGGAGTTAGCTCAGGGGTTCCAGCATCTGCCTGGCAAGCTCAAGGTCCCGAATTCAATTCTTGGTAACACATACCACAGTGCCAGGCGAGGTGACTCACACCTGTAATCCCAGCACTTGGGAGACAGAGGCAGGAGATGTTACAGGCTTATCTGGGCTACATAGTGAGTTCCAGGCCAGCTTGAACTGCAAAGGAAGACCATGTCTCAAAAAACTAAACAAAAAAACCTGTACTTTAAAAATAAAGTTGGAGCTATGCTTCACCTCACATGTCAGAATAAACTCCAATAGAGCCAAAGCTGTAACTAAAAAGTAGCCGCATACATGAGCAGTGATGAACCTACAGCACACGTGTTCTTTTCTTTTCTAAGAAAAAAAAAACTATTAACGTATGAGCTGTTTTTCTGAATTAAAACTTCAGTATTTGGGGTTAAGGGCAGTGCTGGCACTTTGAGACTAGTAAATGGATTTTAAGCCAAAAGAAATAACAAAGCCAGGCATGATGGTGTTGGTCTGTAACCCAGCACTCTGCATGCTGAGGCAGGAGGATCGCAGCAAGTTCAAGGCCAGCCCTAACTGCGCTGTAAGACCTGGCTTCGAAGAAACAAAAACTGAGAAAAAAGCTTGTCAATTCTAATACAATGTATTAAGCCTTTGAACTCTTAAAGAGTACTTAGAAATTAAGGGGAAAATTAAAAATGGCACTTCCTCCATAAAATAACCAAATGCAAACAGATATTATAAAGAAAAGAGAGATAAAAAGACATTATGAGGATATGCTCAAAATGAGGACATTTTAAATTAAATCTGTATTAATGTATATTTTCTTATCTTATAATTCAGCATGAATCTGAAGCTTTACAACATTCTACTGATGTGCTTTGAAAGAAATAGATAAATACAGATATTCCTAATGGAAGAACCATGGTATAATTTTTAAAATAGAGATTTAGCAATAGCTAACAAAAATATACATGCAAATTATAATATGACCCAACAGTTCTACTCTAAAAATATATCTTTGGATATACTCCACCTCCACAAATACAAAATTATATATATCCTTTTTCATGTGCCTATCTTATCAGTTATTATTCATTTTTGTCATAACTCTAATAGTTTTAAAAGATTTGTTTAATATTTCTGACTTTATTATCTTCACCTTCACTTCAGTTTATGAAAGATGTTCTCTTTTCTAATGTTCTGAGGTGAAGACATGAAAGTTGTATGGTTTTATTAATTTATTGTTTCCTAAAGCACTGAAAACTTTACATTTTCCTGGGGTTGGTGATTTAACTCAGTGGTTCCAAGGCCTCTCTGGCAGTGCAAGGTCCCAAGTTCAATCCCCAACACCACATAACACCATGTCAGGTACGGTGGTTCACCCCTGTAATCCCAGCACTTAGGAGGCAGAGGCAGGAGGATTGCTGTGAGTTTGAGCCTAGTTCAGGGCGTAGTTCAGGCTACAGAGTTCAGGGCCAGTCTGAACTACAAAGTGAGAAACCCTGTCTCAAAAAATAAATAAATAAAATTAAAACTCTCCATTTTTCTGAGTGTCCCCTGGATGGGTACCTCTCCCCCAAAACCGTTGATCACTCTCTCTACTTCTTACTACCGCTTCTTTTTTTTAAATTGAAATCTTTATTGGTACATTACATATACACATCATGATTGCACTCCACAATGAGAATTTGTACCACTATATGATACAACTTAATTCTCATTTTTTCCCATGGCCCTACCCACCCTACCATCCCCACCCTCTATATACATAAACTTTGTTTCCTTTCTTTTTTGTTATAATCTCACTATTTTTCCCCCTTCACCCTATTTCACTTTGAGTATTTTCTTTTTCTTTTTTTTTTTTATCTTTATTGGTACATTAAATATACACATCATGATTGCACTCCATAATGGGGATTTGTACCAGTATAAGACACAACTTAATTCTCGTTTTTTCCCGTAGCCCTACCCACCCTACAACCCCCGAATATACATAAAATTTGTTTCCTTACTTTTCTGTTACAATCTCATCATTTTTCCCCCTTCACCCTATTTTACATTGAGCATTTTCTATTGCACAATATATAACATACAACGCTAGGACTCTTTTACATCTTTATTTTCTCATACCAGAGAAAAGATGCGATATGTACCTATCTGTGCCCTATTTATTTCACTTATGAGGATATCCTCAAGGTATGTCCATTTAAATATAGATGATTCAAACTAATTGTTTTTTATGGCAGAGTAATAATCCACTATGTAGAAGAACCAGAGCTTTTTTATCCAGTCTCCAGTTGATGGACAGTTCAGTTATTCCCAGAATTTAGCAATCACAAACTGAGCTGCCATAAACATGGGTGCACATACGTCACTGTGATATGAGGAGACGGCGATAGGCGCCATTGCACTACCGCTTCTTGAGCTCTTTCTGTTCATGCTGCTCTGCTATGTGGCCCTGCCTTAAAGCTGACTGTAGGCTAAAGCCTCCACAAAGTGTGGAGCCAAATGGATCTTTCCTCCTTAGAGCTGTGGGTGTCAGGTACTGGGTCTCAGCACCAAGAAAATGAGTAAGACGATTCTGTTCATATGACACGTGATATTTATGGATCTATGTTGAGACATCCTTGCATCCTGGTTGGTCATACTTTACGATTATTTTAATGATTTGTTGCATTCTATATTAGGATTTGCCTCTATGTTCATTAAAAACATTGGCCTGTGGTTTTCTGTTTTACTTTGGTTGTTACCTGGCTTTGCTAACTTCCAGGAATGACTTCTGGAGGGCTCCTTCCCTTTCAGTTTTATTAGAGTTTGAAGAGTGTGCACTAGATCTGCCTTGAAATTCCTGCAGAATTCAGCAGTATGTCCCTTGAATTTGGGGCCCTACTTAGTTGATCAGCTTTTTATCATGCTTTAATTTTATTGCCTCTTATTTGACCTTTCAGATTCGATATGTTCTTGGTTTAGTTCAGACACACAAGTGTTTAGGAACCTGTCTGTTTTTTTTTCAGGATTCACCAATTTATTGGAGTAGACATTTTCAAAGTAGTTAATAATGCATGAATTTTAGTCATATCCATTGTAATCTCACTTTCTTAAATTTCAAATTGCATTGATTTGGGTCTTTTCTTTCTAGCATTTGGTAGATTGATTAAAAGTGTCTTGTTCATTCAAACCAGCTCTTCACTGTTCTCTGTATTGTGTATTTAGTCCCCATGTTGTTAATTTCCACTCTAATCTTAATGATTTCCTTCCTTGTACTATGATTTCCTCCCTTGATGCTTTGTATTTGGATGGTTCCTGTTTTTCTAGGGCACTACACAGCATTATTTGGTTACTTATTTGAGCTCACTCTATTTTTCTAATGTACATATTCATAGCAAAAACTTATCTCTTAGGACTTTATTCATCATGCCCCATAGGTTTTGGTATGTTACACTGATGCTGGTATGTGATTATATGTTTAATTTCTTCCTTGATTTCTTCTGTGACCCATTGATTATCTGAGGATATATTATCTAATTTCCATCTGTTTGAATTATTCGTATGGTTCTTGGCCATTGATTTATAGGTTTATTGGGCTATCATGTGATAATATGATTCTTTTAATATCTGTGTTAATTTACGTATGCTTTGTGGTCTGCCATATGATCTGTTTTACAGAAAGTTTTCCATACTGCTCAGAAAAATGTGCATTCTGCTCTTGTTAGGTAAAATATTCCATAAATACCCATTAAGTTTATTTGCCCATTAAGTTTATTTGCTCAATTGTGTGGTTTAACTCTTTGTATTTCTTGGTTGATATTTTGCCTAGTTTATCTGCCTTTTTATGATAGTGAGATGTTGAGCTCCTCCACCATTATTGTTATTTT
The DNA here is from genome assembly GCA_004026965.1 of Petromus typicus. Taxonomy (NCBI): domain Eukaryota; kingdom Metazoa; phylum Chordata; class Mammalia; order Rodentia; family Petromuridae; genus Petromus; species Petromus typicus. The sequence continues at coordinate 23,110 of PVIR01007697.1, read as the reverse complement.
CTGATGTCTTGTAGCATGTCTTCCTGTTGAAGTGTTCTCTTAACCAATATGTGTGGCATTCTTTCCCTCTTCTGATAAGTTCTGAATTCAAGTCCATTTTTAAAATAAGATAGCTCATGAGATTATGACAAAAAAGAAAGGAAACAAAGTTTATGTATATAGGGGGTGAGGAAGGTAGGGTGAGCAGGGCTATGGGAAAAAATGAGAATTGAGTTGTGTCATATACTGATTCAAATTCTCATTGTAGAGTGCAATCATGACGTGTATATGTAATGCACCAATAAATATTTCAATTTTTAAAAAAATAAGATAGCTACTCCTGTGTGACTTCTACCCCCCCATTGAAAGGGCGTTCTCTGTTTAATTTTAGTCTATGAATTTTTCTGATTGAATGTGTCTCTTGAGTTTTGTAGTATTTTGGCCCATTCTGCCAATCTATGCCTTTTGACTAGGAAGTAAAATCTTTTCATCTTGAGTTATTTCTAAATGACCCTGACATTTCTTTCATTGTATTTATTTTTTAATGCTGGTCTCTTAAAATCCCTTTCAGGAAATTTAATCCCCTTTCAGAAAGCTGAATATTCCCCCCTGAGAAATCTACTCCATCAAACTTTTTTTTTTCATTATTTGCTTCATTATTTCTGTCTAAGATAATTTTTAGAGATCTGGTTTTGTGGTCATGAATTCCTTAAGGCACTGTTTAGCATGGGAAGTCCTCATTTTTCCATTTGAAAGATAGTTTTATAAGATATACTTATCTAAGGATTGGCTTGAGGGATTGTTTGTTTTTTGTACTTGAAATATTTCAAGCTCTCCAATTATTTAAGGTTTGTGTTATGAAGTAATTTTAATGAGCTTACCTTTATGATTTGGGGTTTTTTGTTGTTGTAGCTCTTGTTTCTCTTGCAGCTTCTAAGATTTCATTCTTCTGTTGAACATTTGCGACTTGGACTGTAGTGGGTCATGAAGAAGTCCTTTTCTGGTCATGATTATTTAAGTGTCTATGTGGTTTGTTTGCCTGCATGTTGCAGTATTTTCTCATACTTGGACATTTTCTTCTATAATTTCTACAAACAGACTTTATGCTATTCATGGTTAGACTTCCTTGTATTAACTAGTATCTGTTGGATCCATTTCCCCTGATCTTCTGATTTTAAGATAACCCTGAATACATGTTCTAGTGCATCTGCCCTAGATTCCTTTTCTGACCTTCTCTCCTCATGTTGCTCATTTTGGCTGCTCATATTTTCGAAAGACTTTTTATGTCCAAGATCTCTATTGGAGACTTTTCTGTGGTCCGTAATTCTTTGCTAAGTTACCCATCCATGCTTTGAATGTTTTGGTTAGCTTTACTAGCTTTTTATTTGTATCTTCAGGCTGTTTATGGGCAGCACTGTCTTTTTAGCTCTTTCATCATTTACCTCACCTAGTTTCTTTGTCTCTCCTTATATCATTTTGTACAATTCAATTATTTGCTTTTTATTTCCTGCCCATCAATGCCTGTTGGATCTGCCATGGAATTGAGAGCTTTGGGCATTTTATTGCCTTATTTTCTTGTGTGTGTGTGTGTGTGTGTGTGTGTGTGTGTGTGTGTGTGTGAGAGAGAGAGAGAGAGAGAGAGAGAGATTGAGGGGGTGAGGTAAAGAAGGAGAGGGCCCACATATCCTGAGGCTTGAGATCAATTAGAATGGAAAGACTTTGTTGCTAGTAATTTGTGCAGGCTTTCCAGTTACGTGCTCTAGGCTTTGTTTGCATTTTCATGTTTATCTACCTCTTCAACTTACTAATCTTGATAGGTTTGAACTCACTCAGTATTTTTCAGGAAGAAAATTCCTACCAACTATAACAATTTCAACAGATAAAATCATACATCAGCCATGTACATTAAAACTTACAGTAGTGATTTTACTCTTTTTTTCATTGCCCCTTATAGTCTACACTATTCTACTTCTAGCAAACTGGGAGGTGGAGGAGAAAAGAACAAAGAAAAAATAGGAAAGGAAGGGTATGAATCAGTAAAAAGAAAGAGCGAGAAAATAGAAACATTCTGGACTCTGCTGGGGTTACTTTTATGGTTTGACAAAAAGACTATTTGAGTGAATATGTGTGGGAGGGTGCAGAGGGAGGAAAGTGTAATTAGAGATTGAGAGAAGCTGTCAGGTTGTCAGAACCTATTAATTTGTTGGTAGTTAATTTATATTTGTATTTTCTACGTGAAATTTTGGTGAGGGTCAGCCTGACATGCCCATGAAAGGTACTATTTAAATTAAAGCATAATTATTATTCTTGGTATATACACTGTGCCAGATTACAGAAGGAAAGAGAGAAAATGGGGGAAGACAGAAGGAAAAAGCGAGTGGGGGAAACAATAAGAAAAAAACTATGACAAGCAATCAAGAAGTAAAAGAACAACAAAAGAACCATCACACACTGGCAAAAGCACAGATGAAGGCATCCTCACAGTACTATTATTTCAGTCAGTACTCAGTTGCAGAGGAACCTCAGTTTAACTGCCTACCTGTGAGCAAGGAGGCTTGTTGATCCCAATGCCCTCTGAGCCTTCCGCCATTTGCAAACACTGCTCTGGCAATGGTCAATGATAGACCTTTGCTTCTGTCCAGGATCTGACCACCTGAATTAATCTGAGGAGGGGAGAGAGTTGTGCAATTGGCCTCCCACCCAGTTCTCTGTCAATTCCTGCCAGAGTTCCCTGACTCCCCACTCCTTTCCCTGCAGAGTAAATCCCATAGTTACCTCTGTTTTCCTTCCCGGAGCCTCTACTTAGTGAGTTTCCAGACACAAAGACTCAGACATCACTCTTTATCCTTGGCTGACAGTTCTGTGGTCACTCTCCAAAGATCCCTCTCTATACTGTGAACCTGAAGAGTCTCAAGCAGTTCTATTTTAAGCCGTCCCCAGCAGGGGGTGTTTGGAATCCCCTGTGGGCAACTTAGGATGAGTGTGGGCAGTGTACAATACGCCAATGAGCACAACTCTGCCGGCGTAAGGGAAAGGAATTAGCAAATGGTTACATCTGAGTCGGTCTGGCCTCTTCATTCTGTAGGCTCCTGCCACCTCCAGAGGCTGGTACTCATGCATCCTAAAGAACACAGCTTTCTCTGAGTTGGGTCCCTAAATTGAAGTACCATGATTGTTTTAAAATTCCCAACATCCTGTCAGTGTCCTCTTGGGCACCACAACCTGGCTTTCAGTTTCTCTGATAACCTGATTTGCAAATATCTCAATGGCTGTGTTCCTCTTCCTCGTGGGAAGAACAGTCTGTGCCATCAACCAGGCCACACTGAAATGCCCGTTCCCTCCTGCAAGGACTCTAATTCCTTCTCAAGATGACATTTACGCCAAATCTGGAACATAAGGGATGACACAGGCTAGCAGTGGCCTGACTTCCCCTTCCAAATCCCCTTGATAATATATTTTTGTCTAATAGGTTTTGCCTTCTATTCATCTTCCCTAATATGGTTTTCTCTGTCACTTCTATGTTCCTACTTTCCTCCAGTACATTTATTTACCAACCTCCTCTCTTTCTCTCCCTCTCTCTCTCTCTCTCTCTCTCTCTCTCTCTGCTGCCACCTAGCCAGCCTCTATGATTTCCTTATTCTTACAATCATATAATTTTATGAGTCGATTTAACTAGGCTAAGAAATGTCCAGTGATCTAATAAAGTATTATCTCTGGGTGCATTTGTGAGGACATTTCAGGAGGAGATCAATATTTAGATCAGTAGACTCAGTAAAGATCCCCTTGCCAATGAAGTAGCCCACACAGAAGGAAGCAGAAAGAAGCAAATTTACGTGCTCTGTTTTGCCGGGGACTCCGTGTGCTCCAGCTCTCAGATCTAGGACTGCTATGATTCCAGTTCTCAAGCCTTTGGACATGGACTAGGATGTAAATAGCTGTCACTCATTCTGTGGGGTCCCACGCTCAAAGTGGGAGTTACACCATCACTCACATAACCTGGTTCTCAGGCTTTTGAGCTGAGCCTGAATGACACCAAGAACTTCCTGTTTTCTAGGTGGCAGATGGCAGATCTTGGAACCTCTCAGCATCTATACTAACATGAGAGACAAGTTCTTAGGATAAATCTCTTTCTATGCAACTACTTATACAATCTGTATCTTATTGATTCAGTTTCTCTAGAGAACAGTAATATAAATTCTCTCCTATAAGTAGGTTATAACAGAATGTTTGTCATTTCAGTGCAATCTGTCTTTTAATTGACCAACATAACTCATCACATTTCTTGGAACTTGTATTTGCATTTACTTATCATCTTAATTTATATACACCATGGTGTCTTGTGTACATCATGCTGTCATGTTTATACTTTTCTTTTTTCACAATTCTTCAACTTGATCAAGTTTTCTAGTATTTTCCTTAGCGATATTGGAAATTATGGAATTTATTTCAGTCCATCAATTGGTCACAACATTTTTTCCCTTATGTCTGATTTTTTTGTTGTTGATGATGTAATTATTGTTGTTTTAAATAAATTTATTGATATATTGTAGATATACATAATGATCACATGCATCATATAGGAAATTTGTACCTGTGCATAATATACCTTGCTTCTTCTTTTACACTCAATTCCCTCTTTTTCATTCAATTCCTCTTCCCCTTCATTATTTGCATTCATTTCAAATTTTTCATTTTATTCTTCTTTTATTTCTCCTTCCTTCCTTTCCCCCACCCATTTCCCTTGTGCCTCTATTTGAACATTTTCTTCCTATTTCACAATACCTATTTACTATCTCAGTTTCTCACATCAGAAAAACAATGTAATATCTAAACATGTCTGTGAGTTATTTCAGTTAAGAATATATTCTTAAGGAGCATCCATTTACCTAGAAATGTCTCAAGTTTATCCTTCTTTATGCCAGAGTAGTACTCTGTATCTACACTCCCAGAACCAGTGAAAGAAGGTTTGTTCTTCCTCAGAGCTCAGCCAGATTTGTTATTGATTGATTTTTAATTGATTCTATTGGTACATTTTATACATATATTATGATCATATTTAACATTGAGAAATTGTACCTGTATACTATACATCTTGATTCTCATTTTTACCCATTCCCCTCCCCTCCATTAAAACCCCCATCACTGTATACAGAAGCTTTTTTTCCTTTTTTAACCATCAAATTTTCTCTTTCTCTTCTTTACTTGCCCCTGCCCACTCCTTTCCCTTTTTCCTTTTGAACATGTAATTTCTATTTCACAATACCTATCATATATTTTGGAGCTCATTTACACCTTCAATTTCTCATACTAGAGAAATAATACAGTATTTACACATCTTTTTCCTATTGAGTTCACCTATGTTTCTTGAAAATTGCCATTTTTTTCTGGAGGGAGATGGAATCTCATTGGTGTCTTAATTTGAAAGGACCAATGGCGTTGAACATTTATTTATATATTTATTTGACATTTGTATTTTTTCATCTGAGGAGTGTCTATTCATTTGGACTGAATCTTTAAATTGGGAGCTGTTTTTTTTTCATTCCTTATATATACAAGATGTTAATCCTTTTAATAAAACTGGAATAAAATTTCCCATTTTGTGTGTTGTCTCTTCACTCTGCTGATGGTTCCTTTGTGCTGTATAAAAGCTTCTCATCAAATGAGATTCCAGCTGTTGTGTCTTTGTGACATTTCCTGTGTAACTGGAGTTTTGTTAATTAAGTCTTTTCCTATACCTATATCTTCAAGAGTTCTATCAATTCTCTCTTTCAGCAGATTTGGGGTTTCTGTTTTAGTATCTAGATCTTAGATCCATTTCAATTTTAGCTTAGTGCCTACTGAGAGATATGTGTCTAAATTTAATCTTTGCCATGTGAAAAAAGTCAATTTATCTAGTATCATTTTTTATTTGAATCTTTATAGGTTCATTTTATATACCCATCATAATCACAGTCAACATTGAGAATTTGTACCAGTATATGACACAACTTAATTCTCATTTTTTCCCATTCTCCTGCACACCATACAACCCCCAAACCCTATATACATATACTTTGTTTCCTTTTTCACCATTACATTTTTTTGTCTTCCCTCCTTACTCACCCCTACTCTTTTTTCCTTTTGAGTATTTTCTATTTCATGATATCTATAATACATTCTAGAATTCATTTACATCTTCAGTTTCTCATACCAGAGAAAAAATATGATATTTACACATCTGTAACCTATTTATTTCACTTTTAAGTGTGTCCTCGGCTATCTTTCTTCTAGTGAAGGAGTTCGACATCTTTGTCTAACGTAGGGTGGCTTAAAGTGTTTAGAATTATTTGTACTTTTTTTTGTCTTTCCACAGATCCTCGGGTCTAGATTCATTGTTGTTGATGTTGTTGTTGTTGTTGTTGTTGTTGTTTGGTAGGAAGGTTTTCTGCCAGTACTGTGCTATTTTTATCACTGTAACTTTGTAGTATAATTTTAAGTCAGGGACCAAAGGTGAAAGAATAAAAGAAATATAAATAAAAGAAATACCTAAAAGATATATACCAATCTATATCTAGAATATATAAAGAGCTTAAAAATCAGCCCACCCAAATTTAAAGACCCAATTCAAAAATGGGCATCTGAAATGAATAGATACTTTTCAGAGGAAGAAGTAAGAGCAGCTAAGAAGTATATGAAGAAATGCTCAACATCATTGATCATTTGAGAGATGCAGATAAAAACAACACTGAGATTTCATCTCACTCCACAAAGAATGGCTGCTATATCAGGATTAGCCAGCAACAAATGTTGATGAGGCTGTGGGAAAAAAAGAACCCTTCTCCACTGTTGGTGGGAGTATAGACTTGTACAACCTCTGTGGAGATCAGTGTGGAGATTCCTCAGAAAGCTAGGAGTGGAGGTCCCATTTGACTCAGCCATTCCTCTGATAGGTATATACACAAAAGAATTAAAAGATTCATTTCACTGCAACATATGTGCACTCATGCTTATAGCAGCTCAGTTTATCATTGCTAAATCTTGGAAACAACCAAAATGTCCATAAGCTGGAAACTGGATAAAGAAGATGTGGTTATTTTATAGAATGGAATATTATTCTACCATTAAAAATGATAAGATTGAGTCATTCATACTCAAGAGGATGTACCTTGAGGACAACTCATAAATGAAATGAATAAGTCACAGATGTGTAAATATCATATCTTTTCTCCGGTATGAATAAAGGAAAATGTAAATGAGTTCTAGTATATATAGTTGATATTATCAAATAGAAAATATTTAAAAGGAAACAGAGTATAGGGGTAAATAATGAGGGAAAAAATCTGATAGTAATCTAAAAAAAGGAAACAAATCTTATGTATTGGGGGTGTTGCAGAGAGAGTGGGAGAAGGGGAAAAATGAGAATCAAGTCATGTCATATTCTGGTACAAACTCTCAATGTTGAATGTGATGATGATGTGTAATCAAAATGTACCAATAAATATTTGAATTAAAAAATAATTTTTAAGTCAAGGATTGTGATACTTTCTGCTTTACCTTTGGTACCCAAAAATGCTTTTGCTATTCTAACTCACTTCTGGTTCCAAATAAATTTTATGATTTTTTTCTAATTCTGTAAGGTATGCTGTTGATATTTTGATTGTGATTTCATTAAATCTATATGACAATTTTGGAAGTATAGCCATTTTCACTATATTGATTCTTCCTATCAAAGAACAAGAGTTATCTTTCTATTTTCTAGTATCCTCTTCAATCTTTTTCAGAGTGTTCTAGTTTTCAATATAAAATTCTGTTACTTCTTTCATTAGGTTGATTCCTAAATATTTCTCTTCTTTTACGCCATTGTGACATGTGATTTCCCTAACTTCTCTCTCAATGAGTTTTTATTTTTGTACAAGAATGCTATTGATATTTTAGTGTTGACTTTGTATACAGCAACACTACTGAATGAGGTTTCAGGTGTCTCTTGGTAGAATTTGGGGAGTCTTCTATGTGAAGTATCATGTCACCTGAAAATAATTATAATTTAACTTCTTTTCCTATCCTTATTCCTTTTTCTTTTATTCTTTCTCTTTCTTGCTCTGGTTATTGTTTCCCAAACTGTATTGCATAACGGTGGTCATAGTGAACATCCTTGTCTTGTTCCTGATTTTGAAGTGAAAACTTGTAGTTTTTGACCATTTAGCATGTCACTGACTGTTGTTTTGTCACAGATGGCTTTTATCAAATTGAGATAAAGACCATCTATTCCAATTTTCTGTAGGGTTTTTTATCATGAATGAGTATTGGACTTTGTCAAGTGCTTTTTCTTCCTCTATTGATATGATCATGTAATTCTTATCCTTGGCTGTGTTAATGTGGTGTACTCTATTTATTTATTTGTTATGTGGAACCATCCCTAGGATAAATCCTACTTTGTCATGGTGTGTAATCTTCTTGATGATTTGCTGCCTTCTGTTTGCCAGTATCTTATTCAAGATTGACCTGTCCATTGTCTATGTTAATTAGGAAGATTGGCTTATAGTTACTTTTTTTTTTTTTGGTTGAATCCTTCTCTGGTTTTAATAATAGGGTAGTGCCAACTTCAAGAAGTGAGTTTTGGAATATTGCTTCCCTGTCAATTTCATTTGTCTGAAGAATAGTGGAATTGGATCTCTAAATTTCTTGTAGAGTTCATTAGTGAATCCGTAGGGCCTATGCTCTATCTGTTGGTAGGTTTTAGTAATGTGCTGCCAAAGTGAGCACTGTTGGTAGCTTTTAAATTACATCTTTTTTTTTTTTCTTTGAGACCAGGTCTCACTTTGTAGTTCAGGCTGGCCGTAAGCTCAGCTTCAAACTCACATCACAGCAATCCTCCTGCCTCTGCCTCCTGAGTGCTGGGATTACAAGTGTGAGCCACCACACCCAGCACTGTAGTATGTGGTACTGATTGCTGCTGGGCATGAGTCTCCATGCCCAGTATTGTATGTGGTTACCGGGCATCGAATCCAGGTCCTTGCACTTGCAAGACAGGCACCCGGAACCACTGAGCTAAATTCCCGGCCCTTAAATTATATCACTGATTTCACTGACTGATTTGGTGTTATTTACAATTTTATATTTTCTTGATTCAGTTTTGATAATTCATATGCATCTAGGAATCTGTCCACTCCTATTTTTTCTTTTGTGATTGCTATTCACATCCCATATTTTTAAGTACAGTATTTTTATGTCTACCTTTTTATTCTGTACTGTGTATAATCCTACAGCTCAATATTCCAACTAAACCTTAATCTATATTCACTCTGCTTTTCAGGGAACTAAAAAACTTAAATTTATTAACAGAAATAATAAATGAACTGAATAAACTTCAGTTATTACCAGAAATAAGGTGAGTTTTTAATAATTCTCTGTCCCTATTTGATGATTGCTACTAATTTTAAAGTAATTTATTTGACCAATTAACTTGATAGAAATTGACTTTTTTCTCTCTCTTTTTTTTTCCCTTTCTTTTTTTTTTTTTTTTCAGTACTAGAGCTCGAACTCGGACCATCATGCATACACAGGGGCGGTGCCATTGAGCTAAAATCGCAGCTTAAGGTTGACTTTCTTATTTTTTTTTCATCAAATATTTGTTAGGTTTAGTTTGAAGGCTTGCTTTTGCATTTGAGATTCTTCACTAGACTAAATGAGTGCTGCTTTGGCAATGACCACAACCTGCCTTGGCAGCTTGGGACTGGGAGAGGCTAGCTCTGCCTCCAGGCAAGTATGTGAGCACTTATAGATCCTGTATGGGAATCTCTTCTTCTTGAGATGGCCAGGCATCTGCAGGCACCACTGCCATCTAGATGTCAAGCAGACACTCTGCTCTGACTTCAGGCCTGCACCTCTCATTACTGAGCACATGACAGGAGCAAGAAAGCACAGACCTGTCTGTCCATGCCTACTGCATTCCTCACCAGCTGCATGTTTGCCCACCTTGTGTCCCACCACACCCACATCCTTGACCTCTGAGTTCCAAGAACAACAGCATTCTCAACCTCACACACTACATTGCAACCCAAAACTTTACCTTGAGTAGGTTTTGGCCTTCTGATTCATGTATATAAAATAAAGAAGTGTCATTTATTCTTTATTTCTATTTAAAGTGTCCATAGAGCAGTTATACATCAAATTTCTGGCATCCTGCCAGACAACCTGGTTCAAATCCAGCTTCCACTTGATCTCCTTGTACTTTAGTTTGCTGTCTGTTAATCATGAGTAATAACAAAAACCTACCTCTCAAGATGATTGAGGGAACTAACTATGTGAATGCATCCAAGTCTTCAAATCATGCTGGCACAAGATAAGCACAATAGCAATCTACTAATAATTATTATTACTACTAGTACAAGTCAGAGATTTTTCTAGCTACAGTTTTATTCTGAATACTGAAACTCATCCCACGCCTGCATGCAGGAAGAATCACAGCTGCTAAGCATAATGGGAATTCTGAATAAGGAATTTTATTCCTTTAACTGTAAATTGAGGTCATATTTTCACCGAAGAAATTTTTCTATTGGATTTTTTAGTCAGACAACCATGGATTCCTCTTAAAGTAACATGCTTTTAATCTTAATTCCTGTGATCTTCATAGCATAGCATAACACTCACACATAAAGAAATATACCTGAGAATACTTTTCTGTTGTACTGTGCGTGGAAGCCAACTTGACTGAATATGACATTCTTTAATAATATTTTACCTTAAAACCTGATGATTAGACTTTATTGTTCTTAGAATTTTAAAATAAATGCTTGGGGCCCATTTGATTTTATTTTACCCTTACCCATAAGCTATTTTCTTCTCTGTTCAGATATTGAAAAAATTCTTTTCTCAACCTTTTGTTTTTAAAGTTTCTTGCCCTATCTATTTTTCCTAGAAATCAATCAGCATAATCAGGACACTATCCAACTTAAGGAAATTTTCTTCTATTAGGCCTTTGATTACTGATTCTATACCAATAACCTGCTTTCATTCTAAGAAACACCATCATTCTTTGGTTTATCTTCTGTTCATTGTTACATCGAACAACTTTTCTCATTATTTCATGTATGTTCTGAGGAAACATTAAACTTTGTCTCACTTGTCACAGATCAAAGTTTCCACTGTGTAAGTTTTGTTTCTTAGCTGCTTTTTAAAATCTGCTCAAATCTGAAAAAGAGATGAAGCCACAGCCCCCAAAGGACCAGACTGAGCTGTCCCCAGCACCATGGGCAGGATGAGCCGCTCATCTTGTAGACTAGATGGAGCCATGCTATTTGTCCCCAGCCAGCTCCATTCCTGTGGATCCCATACTCTGTTTGTAGCCTCCACCAACTCCAATACGACTCCGCATTTTATTTTGGTTTACACAGAAGAATAAAGATACTGACCAATCTGAACACAAGGCTAGTGCCCAGTGACAAAAGTGAAGGTATTGTAGCAATTTGCTTCTGACACTAGTGATTTCCTTTTACTTGTCAGAGGGACAACCTTTCTAACTTTCCAAGAATAATTTTTCAAACTTTGCTATTTTCATTCCTATACCTTTACTAGTATAACTATTAAACTTTAAGAATTTTTAAGTAGCTGGGCTATGGTTTTATCTCAGTGGTTCTTAAGCCTGTCTTCAAAGTATTGGTGACCAGCATAGAAATTAATTAGAGCCCATTAAAAGCATTAAATACAAACTGAGAAGATGAAAAACTCCATTAAAGTATGATTAGTAGACATGACCAATATGAAGACAGTGTCAAAACTAGAAAACAGGCCCATTGCCTTTAGTCAATTACTAGATACTTTTAAAACAAAAAGATAACATATAAAAAATGGATCCAGCTCTTGTTAGATGATGTAAAAAAGATTAACTTAAGACTAACTGAAATTTGAAAAATACAAAAACAGCACAAAATGTATGAAAATCAAGTCTACTAAAATAATCAAACATTTCTAACATCGAAAAGCAATTTAACATATACATAAGTGAGTCATACAGTATCCCAAATAAACACAATCAAAAGACCCTCTCCACAAAGTCATCGAAGCAAAATCATATACGTATTCCACATATCACAGGCAAAAATCTCACAAGTTCAAGAAAAAAATCATAATCTTAAAAGCTACTAGAGGAAAAGCAATAAATCACTTACAAGGGTAAAAATATTAGAATTATAGCAGCCTTATCAACACAAAACTCAAAAACCAGGAGAGTTTGAGTGAAGTGTTTTAAGCAATAAAAGAAAACTTCCAAACCAGACTGATATATCTGGCAAAGCTATCTTCCAGAAGCGATGAAGAAATAAGATATTTCTGTGATTCAGGATCACCAAACACTTCCAAAAAATTCTCAAGGATTTATTACATAGAAACAAGGAAGCTGATAATGACAGAATGTCTAATAGAATGCATATGCCATGTAGGATTAGAAGTTAAGTAGAAGAGAAAGAAAAGGAATAAGCCACAGCAAAATAATGCCAGGACAGGAATAAGTCGGTACCTATCAGTATAGTTATATCAGTGTGAGTGGTCTCAGTTCTCATAAGTGATATAAATAGAGCACAGATAGGTACATATCGCATCTTTTCTCTGGTATGAGAAAATAAAGATGTAAAAGAGTCCTAGCATTGTATGTTATCTATTGTGAAATAGAAAATGCTCAATGTAAAATAGGGTGAAGGGGGGAAATGTTGAGATTGTAACAAAAAAGTAAAGAAACAAATTTTATGTATATGGGGGGGTGGCAGGGTGGGTAGGGCTATGGGAAAAAACGAGAATTAAGTTGTGTCTTATACTGGTACAAATCCCCATTATGGCGTGCAATCATGATGTGTATATTTAAGGTACCAATAAAGATTTTAAAAAATACAGATAGGCAGAATGAGTCAAGAAATAAAATCTAACAGTACTCTGTATACAAGAAACACAAGTAACAGAAAAAAATAATAAATTAAATATCCCAGACAACAGGAGCCCCAAAACAAGCAGTAAGACCTTTCATACTTTCAAAGTGGAATTCAGCCCAAAACAAACATACAGGGGTATATATAAAAAAAAAAAAAAAAAAAAACCACTACCATTTTAGGAGAAATTCAATGACAAGAGATGACAATTATAAATATGTACACAAAAGACAATGGTGTGCTCAACTTTGTAAGACAAACATTACTGGACATCAAATATGAGGTAAACATCAATTCAATTAAGATAGGCAACTTCAATATCTTACTGCTCGAGACAGATCCACTAAACAAAAATCAACAAAGACACATAAGAATTCAATAAAGCTTTTGAACAAATGGACTTAATAACTACCTAGAGACTACTGAACCCAATAAAAACAAAATAAATATTCTTTCAGCAGTACATGAATCTGTCTCCAAAATGGACCACATACTAACAAGAGAACATGCTTAAGTAAATCCAAAAGAATCAAATTTTCCCAAACTATCAGACCATAGTGCAAAGAAACTAGAAATAAATGGCAAAAGAATGCATAGAAGTTATGAAAATATATGGAAATTGAACAATGCCCTCTTGAGTAATCAATGGGTCACAGAAGAAACCCAGGAGAAAACAATGCAGTTCCTAGAATCAAACTGTAATGCCAGTTAACAGGCCAGAATTTGTGGGACACAAAAAAAGTACTACGAGAAGGAAATTTGTACTAGGAATGACCACATCACGAAAACAGAGTGGGTCCAAACAAATAAACTAACGATGCACCCCAACATCCTAGAAAAGCAGGAACAATCTAAACCTGAAGTTAGCAGAAGGAAAAGCATTATGAAGATCCTAACAAGAATCAATGAAATTGAGACCAAAACAATATTAAAAAATCAGTAAATCAAAGAGCTCATTCTTTGAAAGGATAAACAAAACAGATAAGACGTTAGCCATTCTTACAAAGAAAAAAGGTAAAAAAAAAAAAAAAGATACAAATTAATGCAAATACTCATGAAAGAGGTGGACTTATGACAGGCATTGCTAACATCCAGATTATCAGCAACTTTTCACACTTCTTCGTTAATAAATTGGAGAACAGGAAAGAAATGGATAGATTTCTAGACGCATTCAAATATGTACTGAGCATGCACACAGCACATCTCTCTACCTCCCTCCGTCTCTTGAGCCCTCTCCCATTTTAGACAGATCTGCTAACTTCCTATTATCTTTTATTTTGCTCTTCACTTAGGTACTGTGTATCTCATGTAAAAGAAGCCATGCGATATTTAAACTTGTGTATTTGACTTATTTCACTTAACATTACAATCTGACTGCATCCATTTTCCTACAAATGACTTATATTTATCTTCCTTTAATGACAAAGTCATATTCTATGATGTGTAAGTGCCATATTTTCTTTATGCATTAATCTAATAAACATACATGCAGCTTCAAAAATGTAATTACTGCAAGTGATGGTGCTGTAGACATGGATACACATGTCGCACTGTAAAAAGACGTCTTTAACTCTGTCGTGAAGATACATGGAGCAGGAAAATCTGGGTTCAGTGGAGTTGGTCATTTTACTTTCATGAGGAATCTCCACACTGACTCCCCATGTTGTTACACTGATCACTTCCACCATCAATATTGACGGATTCTTTCTCACAACCTTTCCTGCATTTCTTGTTATTTGATTTCTTGATGACAGCCATTTTTTCTGAAGTGTTGTTTCAATTTGCATTTCTCTAATAGCCAGCAATGTCGAACAGTTCTTTGTACATTTATTGACCATTTGTATTTTTTCTTTTGAGATATGTTTGATTTATTGTTCATTTTTTTCTTAGAGTTTTTGTTTTTGGAATTTAATTTGGGGGGTTGTATATTCTACGTGTTAAATATATGTCACAAGAGCAGTTGATAAAATTTCCCCATTCTGAAGTTTATCTCTTTATCCTGTTGGTTGTTTCTTTTTTACTGTACAGAAGTTTTAAAATTTGATGTTATTTGATTTACTGATTCTTGGTAATATTTTAATAAAGCCAGTTCAGAAAGTATTTGCCTGCACTTATGACTTTGAGTTTTGTTCCTGATTTTAGAGGGAAATCTTTCAGCACAGTTTGCCCTCATGACTTTCTGCTCAAATTCTGTGTCTAATTAAATCCCATTAACCACGCCAAAATATGTTCTAAAGTTTTCTTCCACTTCTTGTTATAAATAATTTTGTGAAGCCTCTTTTTTATTCCTAGAGTATATCTTCCTTTATTTTCTTTCATAAATCTGTGCTTTTACCATTTTTTACCTTGAATATGTTAGACTTTCAAAATCTAAGGGTATCAACAAAAGGTATATGAAATATTCCCAACCCCACTACGGTGTACCAAATTGCTTTCAAAATCCTTTTTGGCCGATTATAGATAAAACTTTATTTGATGAACTGGTGAGTAACATAACTTATAAAGGAAACAACATAGTAGAGCATGTGAATTTATTAAGTAAGTATAAAATCTAGAGATAGTATCTAAGTGACTCATATGCATTTTGTGAGTGTATTTTGCTATTGTTATTGAACAAAAAGATTTGAATTATTTTGATTTAATAAAAAGAAAATGGACTTGGGAAAGCAGGAACATAACATGTATACTGTAGATGAAAAATGTATTTGGAGTTCACATTCAGCTACAAAACAAAGAAGTTCAGAGGCAACTGCACAACTTCCTCAGCCTGTTGCCCCAGTTGGAAACTCTGTAGGCTTAATGAGTGATTTTTAAAATACCATTCATGCAAAAGAAGTAAATAGCAATTAGGGTTGGAGCAACATGCTCTGACTTGTGCCAGCTCGAGGGAAGAACTGAGCAAGAGTCTGAGGGAAAGATATGCACTAGATGTATAAATGCATAAGAAGGACTTAGGTACAAATACAGTAAATAGAGCACAGAGTTCTCTGTGAACCAGAAAGCACTAGGGCTTCTTCTGGGTCTTACACACTGATCATTCCCTTACCAGAATATCAGTAGTCATGAAAGAAGCAACTGGTTTTGAATCTACATTATCTCATTTCTTCTATTTGTCAGCATTACTGGATGAAGGAAGACTTGAACTAATAAGCAGAAAGGTTAATTCTTCTGATGATTTCATTGATTTCCTAGCAATTTGAGTGATCCACTGACATGAATTCCTTTTCAACATTGGCTGCCATGTTGCAAAACAAATCTTATTGGCTCAAGAAAGGCAAAGAGACAAGGGTTCCTTTTTGCCTCAAATTTATTCCAGATAGCTAAGATAGTTAGAAATTATTATAAGGCAGTTGGACAAGACTGGGGCCTCAGCATACAAAATAGTTGGGACACATTCACTGGTCAACATTGTAAAAGGAAACTATTATACCCACCTGCTTCCCCTGTGATGAATAGCAGAGTGAATATTTTTATATTCTAAATAGATCTCAGTCACCTCAGTTGGGAACCAGATCATCCCTAACCAGCCCTTTCTTTTCAGGAAACCCAAATATGTTTACTACATGACTAGCTGCCCCATGTGACCT
The DNA here is from genome assembly GCA_004026965.1 of Petromus typicus. Classification (NCBI taxonomy): domain Eukaryota; kingdom Metazoa; phylum Chordata; class Mammalia; order Rodentia; family Petromuridae; genus Petromus; species Petromus typicus. The sequence continues at coordinate 6,648 of PVIR01007697.1, read as the reverse complement.
CCATTTAGTCAACATTACCTGATTGACTATACTTATAATCTTATTGGTTGATAATGGTTTTGTCCCACTTCATTCTCACCTGGTGATTTTTTATTCGATCTTATAGTTTTGTTCCCCTTTTTACCCACCTCACCTCATGGGTTTGCCCCATAAAACTCCTTCGAGAGGTAAGGTGATGGGCAAGCCACCCACATTCCGTTCCCCCTCTGTCTCCTTTAAACAAAAGCTCTCTTTCTCGCAATAAATTTTTCCTACTCTAAATTTTCATTGTTTCCAGAATTCACTTTTTGATGCTACATAACAAAAACTTGCATTTTGGATATCTAGCAGGTTGGGAGTTATAATATTGCCATTATTTGGCAATATTAAAACTGCTTCACTCTATTAATAACAAATTGTTTTATTCCATAATTGAGCTTTTATAAGGAGAAGCTGCACAAAGAATGCAGACTTTGTCCCTCATAGTACAAAGGAGTTAGTGGGGAAGAAGAATAAGTCAAATTGGATAAAATCATCTCACCTATTCCTATGAAACCTGCAATAGACACTAACCTAGTCCCCTGGCAGCTGGAGAGAGAACAGTCACATTCCACATCAGCAAACTAAACCACAAAACCAGAAACTCATGCTAGAGAAAAGAAGCGAACTGATTCCTTGAGTTGAGACACACCAGGGGTCCAGAAATCTTAGCTAAGGCAGAGATGATGAAGTCAGGTTGTTCTGTCAGAGGTCAGAGCTGAAGGGCCTAGGAGTTTGATCACTCTGGAGTGTGGCTTTTGGGAGCCCAGAGTTTAATATGAAGCTGACAGCATTGCTGATAAGCATTTCCACAGGAATAGAGACCTGAGACTATGTGGCCAGACACAAGGCTTCTGGTAGGACAAATAGGTCCATAATGCCAAAGAGCAGAGAAAGAGGAATGGGGTACCTGGGGGTCCACAATAGTGGCAGCATTCCTCTTCCCACTTCAATATACTGGCATTTAGGAGTAACCAGCTACAGATGGGAATTCTCTAAGGAAGAAAAAGTAGAAAGAAACATTAGGGAAGCACATTAGAGGATTCAATATGGAAAACTGAGACAAACTTTTTAAAATCAAATTCATGATACAAATATTCTCTTGCTCCAACTGTGTGAGCAGCTGCATGGGGAACGCTGGATGAGAAATTCACACATCCTTGGCTATCACTTAAGTATTCCCCTGAGCCCTACCTTCACCCAATGAAAAGTCCTCAGGGACATCTTGCATCTAACAGATGACATAAGAAGAGGCAGCACATCTCACCCAGGGATGGCCACGATTATAACCACCCTAGAAGTAGAGCTGAGTCTCCCAAATACATTTCAAACATTTTCTCTTCCCATAGATGTTTATATGGCTTCAGCATTTGTCATCTCTCAGAAGTAGTCTTGTTGTTAGTCAGCCTAAGGTTTTTCTGCTCAATTCAGAAATCAAGAGCTGGCAAAGTGCAGCTCTCTCTGATAGCCATCCCAGTGTCATCGAGTGACACCAGATAGTTCTGTATGCCAACAGGTGCCACAGGCAGCAACTTATCACTGCCACTGCCAGCTGAGACTGTCTGGTACTTTTTTTTTTCTGAACACCACAGGTCAACTCTGCTGAATGCTGACTTCTGCTATTGATCTTCACTGGCCGCCATTCTCTGGGGTTCTTTAGTGCTAACAGCCCTAGTGTTTATTGCTGTATTTCTTGTTAACCAACCACTCTGTCCACACTACTCAGGGTAAGAATCCCAAGTAGACGTATAGGACTTCTGGAGCTCACATTACCTAAGCATTACACCATGAGCAGGTTGACAGGACACCAAAGTGACTCTATTTTATCAGGGCCTGTGCAGCAGCACAGGAGGGTAAGTGCACTACAGAAAACCCTCCTAGACCAAACAGAGAAGTGTATGGAAAGTGCTTATGTAGCAGCTGCAGGTCCGTACTTGGTTCAACTAGAGATCTGTAATTAGTACAGGGTTCTGAGACAGCGTTAGCTGTTATTGCAGAGACCCAGTGAGGTAGGACCAGAATCTTCTGGAAGCTAGATATGGAGGATTGAAAATGCTAACAATGGGCCAAGATCTTTCACTCCCTGACTTTAGTCTTGACAGGATACACTCTCCTTTCTTCCAAAAAGCAACAGTAGTGTCTAAAGTGTCAGAAGTTGGAAACAAGCACCAGGGTGATAGTTGAGCTGTACTCATGTTAGAAAAGAGAATAGCTGGTAGACAACCAGGAAGGCCACCAAAGCAAGTATTCCAGGCCATTGGGAGTGGCGCCACAACAGCCCTTGCTAAGCCAGGCTCTCCAGTCTGCATAGGGAAATAGGAGAACCAGGTGCTTCTCAACTGTCTCAGTGTAATGATTTGAACTTTTGTATTCCTTCATAAGGAGGAAGTCGAGAACTTAAATCAATACCACTCTGAATTTTGTTGGGCTTCAGTCCCCGAGGGTGAATTTATATGCTGAAAATTTAGGGTGGTAAAGGATAGGGAGGAAGTGAGGTTCCCTTCAAAAGTAACAGAGAGATGAAAATCAACTTTGGGGCAAAAAAACAATCAGGACAGACACACAGACAGTTAAAGAAGAGCATATGCAACTGGGGGTAGAATATAGTCAACTTTAGATAATAGTAGAAACACAAGAGCTCATCTATGCAAGGGGAAGATTGATCTGCCATTGTCTTTCCACACCAATGTGCCCTTTTCAAGGACAGCAGACTCTGCCACAGAAAAGAATGGTTTGGGTTTTGTTGTGTTGGATGAAAAAGAGAAAGGGGTGGTTGGCATTAAACTCCACCCAAGAGGGCAGTGACTTCTCCACACCAACAGGACCACTGGCAGCAGCTGCCTGAGTGCCATTTTCATCCACCTCCACAAAGGTCTTGTGAAGGATTTTGTTCAAGTGCAGACTGGGACTTGGGGAGATTCCAGTAAGATCAGCCTTTGTTTCATCAAAGATATCAGTGATGCCCATTTCTTGTAGAGTAGAACTGAGATCATAGTTATCTTCTAAGGTGAACTGAGGGAAGGAGATGGCCACTGTTTCTTCTGACATGTTTTCTGAGCTGCTCCAGCTCACTAGATTTTCATAGGTTACTTTCCTTTCAAGCTATAAGAGAAAAAATAATACTTAGGATCACATTAAAAGTCTTCTAAGAATGTCTCAATTGCTTCAAAGTGCCCGAGTGCATTTCAACAGGCGGCTACCTACACCCTTCAAAGTTTCTAAGGTTCACAATACTGCTTTAATTTCTAAATATTCCACTTAAATCTGTTTCCTCTCAAGAAGTGACAGGACAATTTGAGTTTCAGTTGGCTTTGTGTTTGACAGACTCTTATTCAAAAACCAGTGAAGTGCAGTAGGATGAGCTGTGACCAGCCCTAGGATTTTGAAGTTAAACTTAACCTTGTGTAGAACAAAGATAAGTCCATTAGACTCTCGCAGGGATTCAAAAAGTAATTTATATAATGTACTTAAAATAGCATTGGAACATAGTAAATTTAAAGTGTTGTTATTCTTATTGTTTTTACTACAATGGTGTTTCTCTCTCATTTTCTCTCAATGTCTATCTCTTTACCTGCTAGAATAATCAGTAACTAAGCCTTCCTGGCCTTAATTCATTCTTACCTTACTGTGTCAATATCTTCTCTACTTCATAAGGAGGAAGTCGAGACCTTAAATCAATACCACTCTGAATTTTGTTGGGCTTCAGTCCCAGAGGGTGAAGCAGAACGCAACTAAAGAGCTGGTAAATGCACTAAAGCAAAAGCATCTGATAAGAGGCTAGAGGCCAGCATCTTTAGGTAAAAGAAGCTGCTTAATTTTCAGCAATTCTCATATTATTCAACACCCGTATTCCTTGATTAGGAAAAAGGATTACAGGTGGGTATCAACTTGGAGATAAGCATCATATTGTAATATTTTGGCACTTATTCTTTACTTTTAAAAAATACAAACTATAATTGACATTCTTATATAGTCTTCAGCATCTCTGATAGCTAGGGTATCATCCTCTCTCACTGTGATAGGTGACAGTGTTGTTCTGCACCGATCTCTAACTAAACCCGCATGCAGACACGAAAAAGGAACTGACCTCCTGAAGGCCCTTCACATTGTCTGCAGAAAGAGACGGCAGCAAGACGAACATGCTGAGCTTCCCCAGAGTGTACCGCATTTCAAGGATCTGTGCCTGCAGCTCCTCAATAAAGCCAATTCTAAACAGACCCTTTTGACTCATCATCTTCACACTCTTCTGTTCATTCTGCAGTAGACAAGGCAGGAGGTAAGAGGCAGCCCTGGAAATCTTACAAACTTCTGTGGTCCTGATTTGCCTTAGAACAAGATCAGAAGGGTCTGTCTAAGCAGCCCCACACCAGGGACCCCGCCAAGGAGTCCTCTGTCCGTGGGTCATCAGTCCTTACTGCCAGTATTAGGCTTTTATCCTCTCATGTTTTTAATCAGTTACTCAATTATTAAGTCTATTTATTGAAAGACTTTCTATCTCTTATCTCTCACAGCCACATTAGTCAAATTAAGACCTGCAAATTCTGTCTTCACTGCCTGCTACACTCAGCCCTCTTGGCCTCAGTCCTGGTCCCTCAGTTCTGGACAATCCCTCCACAATACCCATGGGAACCAGCCTAAATGTTAATTATCTACATATTAATTAACAATACGTGCTCTGTAGGCTTCCTGGAAAAGAAAAGACAACACTCTGGGCCCCTTAAACCTTACAGTGACCTTGTGGTGGAGGTCATTAATCTACCAATGAAGACATTCAATGCTTGAAAGAAAAGTTTGTTCCCATTAACAAGGGTAACCCACTAACCAGTGGTTGACTGGGATCCAATACCTTCCATTTCCTCCTATTCTAAATCTAGTGGCTCAGAACATGGGTTTTGGGGGCAGAGGCTGATATGAACTTCAATCACAGTTGAGTAATTTAGCCTTTGCTATTTTTACCCTCAAATCTTAAGTGTAAATAATGACATTTTATAATGTTATTTTGAGAAACCAATAATATAATGAAGAAATAGTGTAGCAGCACAAAAATGCTCAATGAACTTCAGGTACTGACTTATTTTTAATCTCAAAATGTTCTTATTAAAATTAAAAGCTATAACAAGGAAAATTAAGCTTTAGACTTGTGTCACACACTGCAAACCATAATTAGTGGAAAATATCAGTGGAAAACAGAACAAACCCTGGGCTCCAATATCATACCTCATTCAGAAAGAAAGGTGCATCCACTATATTTTCAGAGTCAAAAAGTTTTTCCCATTTGGCCTTGAAGTAAACAGCATTGACCAACACCAGCACCGTTGCATCATTAATAGTGTCCTTTCTGAACAGCTCCTTGATTTTACCTAAAGTCAAAGTGCCACAGAAAGTATCAGAGTGTACATGTAAAAGGACTTGTCCATGCATTTTAACATGTCCCTGCTTGGAGACTGTATAAGATTAAACCCAAGAACAAAGAACAAATCAGAGTTGTGAGTGGGGTGGAAGTGGAGGTGAGGGTGAGAGTGAAGGTGTGGGAAACTTCCTCACTTCACCATGACGGAAGGTCCAGCTGAGGGGACCAGAACTCAAAGAATCTGAGTCTTACATCGCTATGATTGGACTATGTCATCAGACATCTAATACCACAGTTTTTTTTGGGGGGGGGTGGTGTTTGTTTGTTTGTTTGTTTGTTTTTTGAGATAGGGTCTCCCTTTGTAGTTCAGGCTGGCCCTGAGCTCACCCTCAAACTCATATCACAGCAATCCTCCTGCCTCTGCCTCCAGAGTGCTGGGATTACAGGCGTGAGCCACCACACCTGGCACTGTGGTATGTGGTACTGGTCGCTGCTGGGCGTGAGTCTCCATGCCCAGTATTGCATGTGGTCACAGGTGTGAGTGTGTGTGTGTGTGTGTGTGTGTGTGTGTATGTCCAAACCTGGGCCCTTGTGCTTCCAAGACAGGCACCAGAACCACTGAGCTAAATCCCCAGCCCTAATACCCCAGTTTAACTTTCAAATTATAGACCAACCACCTCACTACAATCCTGGAGAAAATAACAATGGTATAAATGTTGTATCTCAAGCACTTAAAAACATATAAACAAAAATGGATACAGTTAATGGATGAAACTTATTTTGTAAGGACTTTCACATGATTTCTTTAATCCTGAACCCGTGTGTGTGTGTGTGTGTGTATGTGTGTGTGTGTGTGTGTATAATGTAAATCATGTATATGTAAATCAGATATGTGTATATATGTAAATCATGTACACCAGGATGTTATAAAATATATGTATACTATGGGATAACTAAATAAAATTAACATCTATGTTACTAAAAATGCAATATTTAAATAGCAATACTTACAATAAATACTTAAACTGCAAATATAAACTGGTGTTTTATCAGTTTTAAAAAATAAAACATACATTATGAATAGGAAATATTCTCTTAACAGAAAAATTTTTAAATTTCCATCAAAATATTTGACAGTGGTATAAAAAGACTAGGATGAGTGGCAGAAAGAGGATTTCTTTATTTGAGCACAAAGACTCTGCATTTTAAAGAACTAAGAAGTTCACGTCAGAGCCTTGGGATCTCATCCTATTGAGAGGTTTCTGCACAGCAAAAGAAAC